>DWLR01005104.1:0-11314 GCA_018246295.1 Papilio alexanor hazarajatica
TTCCCAAGGAGGGTTGGCGTCAGGCAGGCGGCCGGCCGTAAAACTATAGCCAAAACCAGTTGCAGTATGAACTACAGCAGAGTCCAGGATATATGAAAGAGTAGTACATACTGTGCCGACCCTACGCAAGTGGGAAAAGGGCAGGGAGATGATAATGAGACTCCTAAACGTCAACTCACGATATTAAATTGCCTGTAACCTTCCTCAATAATCGGACTGTCAAATGCAAAAATAATTTTTAATTAGTAATTCCTCAGATTAGTGCGTTCCAACATTTTAACATAGTTTGTATACGCGAAGGCAAGATATAAAAAAAATTAGCAAGCGAAATAAACGAGCATGTGAAACTGCGACAGCAATCCACTAAATGCAAATCGAGTAAGTGCGAAGGGGCTAGCTGAAAACCAGCGCAGGGATGGCCTCAGTCGTCCCTCCTTGAGCTTGCATAGCCTATTTTTTTCTCTCTGTAGTAGATTATAAGTTTTTTGTGGCAATAAAAGGTTATTCTATACTTTTCTAATTAGATAAATTAAAACAAAATATACTAACAATGTTACCAGCAACCGCACATTCGTTAACATCTTCGCACTCGTGGTCACCGACCAACGTATACCCCTGCGGACAGCTGCAGGTGTAGCCGCCTGGAAGATTCGTGCAGAGCTGGACGAACCCGCACTTAGCCTCGCCTGTCAGGCATTCGTTGACATCTGGAAAATATCACTCTATTTTAATCTATAATAATTACCTTGCTTGCACTTTGATCTCTATTACTCAAGCAATGCAAAACAGAATGGTCACACAGTTATGTGGAAAAGTGACATTTAGTTGATATTTGCATAATAAAAATTTATATTTATTTGACATTACCATCATAAAATGTTATTCTTATTTATTCCATAGATTTGCATTGCACACATGAAAATTGAAAATTTACATTACTTGATATATACATCATAAAAACTTCTGCTTTCAGCTAGCGACTTCGTGGACACATCCATCATAAAAATTTACATTAGTTGATGGTTAACCATTTGGCATTGAAGCTTCTTTGACGCATATCCATTTTTCAATGAGACACGACATTTTCAATTAGCTCGCAAAAAATGCGGAAGATACTTTTGAAATTAGAATGTAATAATTTTAAATTATAAATAATCATATTTTCAAAATAGGTCATAATCGACGAGCCTCTTATAAATAAAAACATTATTGCGCAGAACTTTCTGATCGTCCCACGTATGTATATTGACAAAAGTTGATATTTAGTAAATGTACTTCATACAATTGATATTTCCGTCATAGTTTACAATAGCATTATCTAGCAGTAACTCGTGTGCATAGATTTGTCTATAATTATATATAACGATAAGAAGAAATTCCTGGCTTTGACCCAATAATCTGATACAGAAGTATAGAAAATTGGTTATATAATTGGAGTTGTCCGCCAGCCACACTCTTAAAACTCTAGACACTGGTCGACAACATCAAATTAAGTTCAGAATTTTGACAGCTATATCCAAAAAATGTTGATGAAATCTCACCATGACACAAGTTGTCGTCTCCGAGTTCATAGCCCGCTGGACATTTATTAACATTGTCCTCGACTACCGTCACTTCTGGTTTCGATGGTTGACCTTTAGTACCAGGGATGGGACCGACCGCGTTATAGGCTGTAACAGGAAAAATACACTAAGAATGCATAGACAATTATTACATATTTCATCTTTTTTCTTCGTGTTAGTTAATAAAGTGTAAGTTAGCATTTAATTTTAAGATTTGATATGTCATTTTTATGTTATTATTATATAATTGGTTAACTTGCAATTTTTGCAGATTAACTATTCGAATTTATTACATTTTTGATTTTTTTTTTTAGTTTTAATATTGTACTTGTACAAACAAAACACTTACTATTAGAACTTATAATCATTATGTGACAAGTTCATCATTTAAATAATTTATGATTTTTCAAAAATATTTGCAAAAATATATAATACGTTTTATCTTTTAGTTTATGTATGTAATAATATGTTTTATGTAAATGAAATCTTCAAATTTATAGGTAATTTTTAGTGGCACTTTTCTCAATACTAACTGGGTTGGTTTCCATATCCTTGGGGGAAATGTTGGTTATTCCTAATTGGGACACAGCGTTGTCTTCTGTTATCCAGTTCCCAGTTGGGGGGACACTCGCAGCGGTAACCGCCTTCCGTGTTCACACAAATCTCCACCGCCGCACAGTTTGCTTGTCCGTTTGAACATTCGTTTATATCTGTACAAAAATGTAAGAAATTTAAAAGGAAATACGAACGTAGTGTGCTTGAACATTACTTTTAATACTGAATTTTCAAGGATATTACACACAAACGGCATATATTTTTGTTCCTTCCTACCATTGCTCTTTTTTTCTTTTCCTTTCCCATCTTACACCCTTTTTTCCCTCAACTCCTCAATTCCTCCAAATGTATTGATGTCTATGGATTCTATGCAGGTTTAAAATCAGAAAGACATGACATCTTTATAAATAAAAAAAATCCAATGCGACTTTGTGTCCTTCAAAAAGAAAGCGTAGTCTTTTCTTGAAAACAACGTACATTCATCTGCAGAAAATGTAAAAAATAATAGGTAAAAAGCTTACCTTCACATCGCCCAGTATTTGCGTTGAAATGGTAGCCCATTTCACAAATATTTCTCGGTTTGAATGGTCTCGTTGTGAATGGGCGGTATTCTGGATATCCCCAGAAAATTTCTAAAAAGGAAAAATTATGTAAAATTATGAAATCGACTAAAATAATTACCAAATATGAATCCTCGCCTGAAGTATGGATTACTACGGCAAATTCTGATATTTATTAGCCACTAAAGATATGTAAAGGGACTTCACCTGTACTAATATTAGAAATTAAACAAAACAAAAAAAGAATTAAAACAAAAAACACAAAATCACAAAAACACAAAAAAATAAAAGTACAAGAATTAAATAGAAAAGATTTGATTTTTGCCTCCTTCAAACATTAAAAAACAAAAACAATTTTAGGTTATTGTTACTTACTTCGTTCAGTTGTTGGCGGAGGAGGAGGTGGCGTGGGAGGAGGCGTAGGAGGTGGCGTTGGAGGAGGTGTTGGTTGCAATGTTGAAGGTGGTGTTGGTGGTAACGTTGGCAGAGGTGTTGGCGGCAATGTAGAAGTTGAAGTTGGCGGTAAAGTTGGCGGTGGAGGGGGAGGAGGAAGTGGTGTTGTGGTGGTACTAGTAGTGGTAGTGGTGGTCGATGTTGATGTAGATGTCGACGTCGATGTTGATGTAGGAGTAATGAAAACGCACACTCCCGAAGCAAAGTCTCTGCGAAACCCGTCAGCACAATCACAAAGGTAACCGCCTATCGTGTTCCTACAGACTTCTGTAAGACCCGAGCAGATGTGACGATTCGTGGCACATTCGTCAATATCTATAAAAAAAATATTACTCCATAATGGGTATTCGGTCGAATATCGCAATCAAAATCCGTAAAATATGACATTTTGTGTAAAATTTAAGTCAAATACATCTTATAAATTACTGCATCTTACCATAACAAGCACCATATGCGTCCCTTTCAAAGCCAATCTGGCAATCGATTGGCTTTGCATTTATTTTTGTCCATTCATTTGTTGGTACCTCGTTAGTGTCAACAACTACTGAACCATCTGGAGTCTGTTCGCCTCTAACTGTTGCAGTTTCCTTGCCCACTTCAACAATAACGACACGAGGGGATGTAGCAGGTGATGCTTTTGCTTTTGTAACTGATTCATAAGAATCTATTTCATTTTCTTCTGTACCTAATGGTTTACCACCTGCTTGCGGCAACTCGACTGGTGTTTTATTAATTGGATCTAAATCATATTTAGGTCCAGGTTGTTCCGTACTCTCTGTTCGCCTAGGTCCTGCTGGTCTTTCATCGATCGGAATGTAGGAGATTTCATATTCATCTGCGTCCGTGGATCTCGAAGGTTCGGAAGGGACTGGGCTATCTTCGCTTATTTTAGGCGTTTCTGTTGGTGTGTACTCAATTCTATATATAGATTCACTTGATGTTAGCATTGGCGACTCTTTTGTAATCTCAGGTTGTGATGTAAGCTCAGGATAGGCTGCACCTTGTTTGGCACTGTCTATGGTATAAATATCATTATTGTTGATATTTTCATCATGGGTATGTTCATTTGGTAACCCTGCAGATATATCAATTTCTGGACGTAGTGTAGCCTGCACTTGTTGGGGCATTGAAGTTGTTGGTTGTGTGGGATATATACTTGCACTTGATTTTACTGTGGTGATTGTTGATGTTTGGTCAGGTTTTGGTTTAATGTCAGGACCAGAATTTGTATTATTTTTGTTTTCTGCGTCAATTTCCTCCCTGTAATAGAAGCAATTAAAAATAAATTCTTTATACTTTGTAGCTAAATGTTTATACATCGTTATGAGGAGAACATTGCATTAAGAGCTAGAGAGTGGACAGTAAAATGCAGTCTTAGATAAATATTGCAAAACATAATACATTGCAAACCAATATTCGAATATTTCAAATGAGATTATCTATAAATTGATTGTAGTTAGTAACATTTTAGCACAATAATCTTATCCTCTTCTTTAATTGTCACAAATCTCTTTAAATTTGATAATTTTACCTAGTCTTTTAACCTCATTGAAAATTAGTGGACAAGTAGAATTTGTTAAACACGGTGATAAATTTGACCATCTGTTATTGTATAATTAAATTATATTTCAACGATCCGTCAGTCTTATGGATGGGTTTTGATTTTAGCCGCGGCGTCAACTTTCATATATTGCTTAAGAAAAGGTAGGTTGTAGAAAAAAGTGACAGTTTATCTTGATGTCAAACTTACTCGGAATCGTAGTACTCATATTCGTATTCTGGCGCAGCCGTGGTTGTAGTGGAAGAAGCTCGACGCACGCAGCGGAAGGAGCCCGGGATGTTGTGACAGCGGTACTCGGGGCCGGCGCGTGCGCAGTTGTGGATACCCAGAGCGCATTCGTCAACATCTAGAGCAAACAAAATAAAATAATAAAAAATAATCAAGTGTTACATACATATATACTGAGTAACAAAAAATATTCCATAAATTCTTATTCCACCGTGGCTGGTTGAACTGGTTACGTGTACCAAATAACTTTTAGAAAGTTTATGAAGACATCTTTTCATCTAGCTATCATTATTATCATTATCTACGTTCTCATCGTCCCCAGCCAGCGATAGTCTACTGTCGGCATATATTTATACGCTGTTCCAAATCAAGACCGAAATGTGGTAAACAAAGGCTACTCAATTTTACGGCAAAATTCATAAATTAATATTTGCAACATTAGCTTACCCTTATTATATAAATTTACTTCATTTTATCTTGCAATTTCCACAAAACTACAACATATAAAACAGCATAATTCTGCTTGTGACACCGATACTTGCGACTGCGAGTCTCTCACTAGAGTTAGCGTAGTAAAATATTTAGGCGTCCTCATCAATGAAAAACTGACTTTTAAAGACCACGTTGAATCACTTTCGTCTCGGGTGCGGAAGGTTATCGGTGTAATAAGAAAACTGCGAGATGTGACCAGCTTAGATATTTTAAAAAACATATACTTTGCGCTATGCCAATCTCTTCTGACATATTGCCTTCCTTCCTGGGGAGCTACGAGCGCTAGTACCATTATCAGAATTAAACGAGCTCAACGCTCTGTCTCAAAAGTCATGTTGAAAAAACCATTCCGGTACTCCACTACAGATCTATATAGAGATGCTGGCATGCTGACCGTAAGGCAGTTATATATATACAAAACGTTTTTGATAGTTCATAAAACTGTGCTCGGATCCGCCGAACATATAGCAATGTTAGCCCGTAGAGTCTACCGATTACCCATTAGTTAAAACATTATTTGCACAACGTTCTGGTTCATTAATATAAATTCATATTTACAACTCTGTAATAAAACGCTGCGACTTAGAAAAATCTTTGCCACAAACCAAATCCAGCTTACTGAAGTGGTTGCTCACTTTAAATTATAATGAAACTGAGAACCTTCTGAAAATAACTTCATCATCATCATTATGTAATGGTTTTGAATATTATGTGTCATAATTACACTAACTACTACTAACTTACATGTCTAGTTTTCTTATTAAATTTTTATTTTATATATCCCATTCTCCATATTTATTCTACATTTATACCGGAGCAATACTTACATAAGAAAAACCGAAACGACATAAGTGTGGGTTTAGTAATGATGTGTACGGAAAAAATGTTGTACTTCTGAATGTCGGTGCCCACGGTACAGGCATTGCCTAGTGTGGGCATCACAAGATTAAACTTAGTAACCATAAATTACAAATGTATTACTTAATTATGGCTGGAGTATAAAAGTGCAAAATGTAATTAATTTTAAGTTAGTATAAATGCAATTGTTATGGTTTAATCCATGTTGTATTTAATAAACTATTTCTATTTCTATTCGCCATGAAAATATCTTTATATTTTAAATATAATGGTTGTCATCTCTAACAAGTGACGTTATTTTGCTCACTAAAATTTAGATCTTCATTTGGAACTGGCCACAGATATGTCAGCTCGAGAAGCTCTGAGCATCCAGATGTAAATAGTTGCTCCAACTTTCTAAGGTTCACATCTCAAGATAAGTAACATTTAAAGGAAACATTAAAAACTAGTAATACCTTCGCATTTGCTCGATGAATGATGCAGGATATATCCGGTGCCGCAAGATATGAATCTCACGCACAGATACGAGCCCACCGTATTGTCGCAACGCTGAGACTCCGCGATACAATCATTTTGGTCGGTGGCACACTCATTTATATCTATAAGAAAAAAAGAAGCATTAAGTTCTTTTATGAAGGTTTTCATTTACATATCTAATTCATTCTTGACGGACCAGTTGGCGTAGTTGGTAAGATGCTGGCCTTTGACGCCGCAGGTCGTGGCTTCGATTCCCATCCAGGACAAACATTTGTGTGTATACACTTGTCTGATTATCTTGTCTGAGTCTGGGTGTAATTATCTATATAAGTATGTATTTACAGAAGAAAAGTATTAATACATATATAGTATATCAGTTTTCTGGTTTCCATAGCACAAGCTCTGCTTAGTTTGGGATCAGATGGGCGTGTGTGAATAATGTCATCCAGAATGTTATATTGATAAAGTGCCGATATTTGAATGGCCACTGATCGTACAATTTAAGCAATAGATAAAATTACTATTGAAACCTAACAAATACATATTTAAAAGTTATATGGTATACAGTTATTAATATAATTAACGATTTCTGAACATGATCTTTTCATTAATAATGAAAACAAATAAATATTACCAAAGAACCTAATAAATGTTTAAAAATAAAATGAACTCAACAATACAAATATGTTAATTATATTTACCAACTAACGATTTTCGAATCGTCATCAAGAATTATAGAAACAACAGATAAAATCAATAAATTAATCTAACAAATATTTATAAATTAAAAGATCTCAACAATACAAATACATTATTTAATTACAAAATAAATTAAAATAATTGATTATCTAACGATCTCCGATATCGTAGACGATTACAATGGAACGTAATCAATTAGCACAAAAATATTTATCAATTAAAAGAGATTAATTTATGGCCAATCTTCGTGGTGATCATAAGCTGTCGCCTATGTTCAACTGACAACAAAAATTGACTGAAACTACGACGACGATTAACAATCTTCCAACCGTTACAACAATGAAAACAAAAGATCAAATGAACCTAACAATTATTCAAAATTAAAAGAGATCCGCTATACAAATATTTTAGTTAATTATTGATTTAGTAACGATCTTCGAATTATTACAGCTTAAGGCAACACCGATTTGAGTACCATTATCATTAAAATGACTTGGCAACTTAATACAATCACTTAATATAAATGTAAAAAGAAGTCTTATCTGATCAAGAAATCGCATGAATTGGAATTACGTAAACAGTATCTATCTACGCAATTACCTACGCAAGCCCCCGTTGTTGTATCTAACTCAAAGCCGAGATTGCAGTGACACTCGTGGCTGCCAAACGTATTGTGACAGGTTTGATACTGGTCGCAGATGTGGACACCTTCAGCGCACTCATCAATATCTGCAAATATGTAAATACATTTTTAATGTAGCGAATGTTCGTGTTTTTTGAGATATGTTTTGATTTTTGATACTGATGAGCAAAAGTTGCGGATTTTGAGTTCAAATCTAAATCCAAGCAAAATTTGTTTGCTCGTTTTGGTGTCTAGGCGGCTTCCGGTATACGATAGGCTCTCGTTCTGTCATGTTTAGAACCTAATAATCAGCGCGAATTGTTTACTAGACCCTTGGCATTTTTTTTTCTTCAAGCGTTTTAATGGGTTATAATTTTTTTTATTTAATATTAAAAAGTAAATCAGATTAGAAAAGTAATGAAGGTTTATTACAATTTACCTACACAACCATTGTACTCGGTGCTGTAACGCAAGCCATCAGCGCACTTGTGATTTACGCTGGTGCTGAAAATAGAAAATGTTAATTCCAAACCATTTGACAGTAAAAATAAAGAAAACGGATTAATAGATAAGTTAAAACTGCTTCGACATTAAAATAACATCAACAACACTTAACATCAGAAATATCGACCGCTTTGCTTGTTCAAATCTTAAAATATGAATAACTTAATGCAAGGTGTAATGTGTTCATTTCTTTCATTCATGTATTCTAGTCATTCTAATTAATTACATTAACAGTATAATAAAGCGGCCGGTGCTTATATAAGGCAAATCCCGAACTAATATTAGGAATTGAAATCACGAGTTTTTCACAACCTCTATCAATACAATGTTGACAATGTTGAAAGCATGCGTGTTCGACTGTGGAATGAGTGCTATGGTTTGTATGTTTGTGTGGTATGTAAATGTTTTTAGTACTCATATCAAGGTCAAATTAGTGTTTGCCCGTGATAGAAGATACTATTAAATATATTTCTCACTCACCTCGACGCTTCTGTACCGGATTTGCAATTATATTCACCGGGCAAATTGACGCATACTTGATTCATTTTACAAATGCCTTCTTCCTCTTCGCATTCGTTGATATCTAAAAGAATAGAAAAACAATTAAGCATTAATATGTAGATATGACTGACCTGTTGGCGCAGTGGCAAGACACTTGCCTCTCGCGCCGCAGGTTGTGGGTTCGATTCCCACCCAAGACAAACATTTGTGTGCATGAACATGTCTGTTTGTCTTATGTCTGGATGTAAGGACCACCGGAGGACGAGCAGCAGCGTCCTTTTCTTAGTACGGTGGAATATACTGCGATCGCCAACCCGCCTGCCAAGCGTGGCGAATTATGGCAAATATCCCTCCAATTATGTTATCAATGGGGGATGCCTATGTCCAGCAGTGGATGATCATAGGCTGAGGTGGTGGTGAGGTGGTGGATGTAGATATGTCACCGATCAATTTCAAACTCCATTAGCTCATAATCGGACTAGACATTAAACCGTCAACGTATTGTAAAGTGAACGAATCATTCGGTTACGGTCCCAGGTTCAATTACATTTGCAGAACGCTTGGCTTACCTTCACACTTATTGGTGACAGGATCAATTTTGAAACCGGGTGGGCAGTGCTTCGAAACTTTGTCCTGACAGTAAAAGGAACCTTTCGTGTTGATACAGAATTGAGACATTGGATTGCAATCATCTTTACGTACAGCGCATTCGTCTATGTCTGAAAATAAAAATGATAGAATAATATTAAGATGTAACTTTTAACAATACGAGGACACGGTATACGGTAGATAAATATATTAATAGCTTATTTCTCAAACGTAAAATAGAGTGCTTATTTTACCGATTACTTTCTACTTATAAGCGGCAATTCGTTCATTGAAGGAGAATCGTAGTTGAGATTTTTTAATATTAATAATAATCGTTATTTAACCAAGTTTGAACAAATATGTGACGAATATGTATTGTTGCAAATGTTTAATAATGATTTTTGAAATACTCTATAACCGCCGGTTTTTTAGACGGTATATCTCTCGTTATGTTTTCGCGCGCAATTATTAAGATCTTATTTAATAAAAATATCGTAATTTAATTTAACTCACTAACCTTCGCAGTCGTCATTGCCAACACTTTTAAATCCAGGCGGACACCGGTCTTCAGTTGCCGAATGCTTCTTCGGTAAGTTCGCCGGATCGCCCGTTTTCCCGCCACATTTGTAAGCACCTACTGTGTTCTCGCAAAGATAAGAAGGACAAGGAGGCTGTGCCAGCTTACATTCGTTTATATCTATAGAAAAAGAAACAGACGAAAATATTGTCAGGGCTGTACAAAAACAATTGATTAAAATTAATGTACTTCTTTTTTATATGTAAACGATTGACAACCCTAAAACTGTGCATATACTATGAGTTCATTTACGTTACATTTAATAGTTTTATAATTAATTCTACATACGGTCGCACTTACCATCGCAGGCATTGTTAAGTACATTCCTAGCGAAACCTGGTGGGCACTGGCCCTTCTCAACAGTGTTAACCTTCTTCAGGATACACTTGTATGAGCCTTGTATGTTGACGCACTGAGTGTTCGGCAGACACACGGGCGGGTTGAGAAGACATTCGTCGATATCTGTGCACGAAAGACAAATGCACAGTGTGCTTTTGACCCAAAAAACAACCATCCTCTTTTTATATTTATATTTTGTAGAATAGATCATTACAAAAGTAAGAGTAGAACTCTCGATGATCAAATCTTATCAGGTTCAGAGATATGATTTTTTTTAATTTTAATTCTATGGAAATCAGAAATTCCATAAAAACAGCTATTATAAAAAAACTATTCAATATTTCGTTCAATCTTAATTAGTCCTATGTAAAAGTTAAAATTTTCTTTTATATAGAAAACTTGCAGGAATTTAGCCAGCTTAGGTACGGAGAAATTTAATTTTGACCTCAATTTTGAAATTATTATTTTTTTCTTGATATTCTTTGGGTGGCTGGATTCCAAAATTAAACCATATTGTAGCTTAGGCTAATGTTGATACGCCATAATATTTTGAAACGTGTAACTCGCAGGATCTGAATTTGATCTGAAGATTCTAAAAATTAGGTCAGGGTTGCTACCTGCTCTTTAGATCAAAATTATTTTAGATTTTATAGTTTTAGTGCATAATTAGATAGAATCGATTTTATCCACAACTTGCGCGGGCGATGCTTTGTACATCCCTAAAACCCCCACTATCCC
>DWLR01005105.1:0-11314 GCA_018246295.1 Papilio alexanor hazarajatica
AAGTTCCCTACGAGAAATCTCCATATTTCTTCTAAACTTTACTCCTTGAAGTTCAGTTGCGCAATGATCGAGTGATTAATTCACGCTCTATTTACATACTGTGGTGAAATGCTCTAAAAGCTTCTACATTGTTCTAGCAATCGATCGAATTAGTTGCCAACCTAATAATTTGCACCTAAAATAAATAAAAAACGGAAACAAAAACGTGAAATATTTATTAATAGATGTCGGCCACTGTAATAATTACACATAAAGAGATTTAAATCTTTTGTCATAGAACTATCCTCTAGTGCAGGGAGTCGTTGTCGGTTGGCCCTTCACTGGCATATTGACTGTTATTTGCTACAGCTCGTAAGCTAGTGTTGTGCCGATCTCCGACGGATTTCTTTACTAAACACGTTACAGCGTGGCTCTAATTATCGACTCTCGAACAATACGAGAGACGCGGTATAGGAGACGCTTTCTTTTGTATTACTTCAACAAACGATTGTTGGTTCTAGTTTTTTTTTTTTTTTTCAGTATTATTGATTTAGTTACTGCAATGCGCATTTATTTAATGTTTTTGTTATCTTTTGCTGTAAATAGGAGAGTGTGGAACCGGCTCATCTATTTTCTGAAATATCGCCGCTGTGCTAAAACATTCAGGAGTGTTCATCAGACAAACACCGTTCTTTTTTCATCATTGTTCGTTATCAATTTTCACTTGCACTTTAGTTACTTTAGATTGATAATTTGAGAGCTCCGTCGCCAAAATGAGCTAATTCAAATTTCAAAAGACTAATTCTTCCTTCAAAACGAAGCATACCATCCTCAGCTAAAATGTATCTATTTTTATACATAGAACTTCTTGTCGCCAGGTAATTTTTTCATCTGTGCTTTACTTTCTATACTACGATCCACCCACGCTGCGTTATCTAATATGAGGCCTCTATTCTAGGAGAAAAATAAATGAAACACAACATATGAAATATTTAGAAATAATGTGAAAAAGGTTTGAATATAACTCAAACAAATTATTAGATACACAATAAGAACTCCACAATACGGTAGAAAACAACCTGAAGCGTAAATAAAATGTCGTGTATTATTATATTTATTGAAGTAAATTATCAGGACTAGATTCCATTGAAATTTGTTGTCGTATCCAATTTAGTACAATTATTGTATCCCGCACATGGTAGACTATTATTATCAATAACATATTCTGAAAGAAATATACAGTACAGGTTTTATTAACGCGTATATTGCTTGAAACTTTGCTTCTATGTGTGGACGTGTATCATAATTTCTTTAATTAAATCGTCTCAGAAATAAAACTCTTCTTTTTTAAGGTCGGTGATTTTCTCATACGAAAAAGAGAATACATATTTAGAAGTTATAAATTATTGCACATTTTCGGTTAGGAATTTGTTTTAAATTTTTGTGTACAACAAATAAAAAATTCTACTAGTTTCATTGCATAGTGATACAGAAATTAAACTGACCCAATTAGAAAATTCAACATTATTTGTGTCTCTAAGGATATAAAAGATTTTTTTTGTTTTACTAGAAAAAATTACTGTCATTTTCTACAAACTATATTTCTTTATAATATCTTTGGTAATTAGATAAACGAGCCGCTAAACAAGTATGTTTTGTTCAAGACCGAAGCATTATCATATAAGCGACCGTTCAGTCTAACTCATTTCAACCTTCAACCATTCCCCGTGGCACAACTTAAGCGTTTTCATGTCAAAAGTGCCGCGTAAGCCCGAATCCTTTGTTACGTCGCAGTATACCATTTTACTATATAGGACACTGTCATGTTTTATGCCTCGAACTTTCTTGGACCCTTTCCAGCTACTGCGGATAAAAATCTGTCGGAATTTAGCGAGCGGAATAATATCATGTGAGTAATTTCCAGTGCGTCGCACCTATCAAATGCGAAAGTAACGTATGGAAAATAAAATTTGTATTGCCAATTTCAAGAGAAGTGCAACTTTACACGCTTTATGTAAGGAATTTGAAAGAATTTGTACATATACGAAATTATTTTAACCGACTTTAAAAAAGTTGTTCCGAAGACATACCGAAAGTTATTAGACATTACCGACATATTGGTAGATTAAAGACAAGCCCTTTTTGGTTTAGTGGATTTGTAATAAGACGTAGCGCGGCTATAAATAACTCATAAATAAAATATTATCAGTTTAAAGTTGATTTTATTAAAAATTAAAAGCACGGGAGCGCCCACCTAGCGATCTATTTCGCAACGGCTGTTGAAATTTTTTGTCGCGCGTATTTTTTATTTGAGCTCTGTCCTGTTGAAATAACACATTGGGAATAACTCAAATCTTGATATTGTGTGTTTCACAATTACAGTTTTTGTTCAAGTTCCCGCTTCGCAAAACTGCTCAACCTACCTATAGGATACTAAGTCATATATATGGTTAGGTTTTATAAAAGAAACATATTCCTTTATCCTTTGGTGCAAAGATATTTACAGGCATTTTACACCAGGCAATCCCTGGTCGCTTCCTACCTCATTAAACAAAACATGTAAACTCCTCTAATCTTCTTTATTTGCTTAATCTGATAAATAGCGCTATGTCAAATTATAGAATACATAAAATCCGCTATTTACTTTTACCGTTCAAAAAAGGAATATTAGTAATAAACCGCAATGGATACCCTTTTAGTCTCACCGCCTCCTACTTAGCGTCGTATCAATCACGCAGCGACCCGCCTGCCGGCCACACGGCCGTATTGGCCTGTGAATTAGTTACAAAGACCGGCGAGGTGATTTATAGAACCTTTGAGGGGCGACTACGCACACATGCAACAAGCTTGGGGTCGTTAAAAAGTAGCGAAACGAAAGTTGTGTTTAGAAAAAATTCAGGAAAAAGAAAACAAATTCGATTTTACTCTATAACGGAGTACTTCAAACACGGACGGACCGGTTGGCGCGGTTGGTAAGATGCTTGCCTTTCAGGAGGACAGGCAGCATCGTCCGTTTCTTAGTACGGTGGAACATACTGCGATTGCCATCCATCCTGCCAAACGTGGCGATTATGGCACATTTCTCCGCAATGATGGAGATGCCCCATGATGCGATAAATGGGGGAGGCCTATATCCAGCAGTGGACAATCATAGGCTGAAATGGATAGATGGTTACACACAGTGTACATAATTAATACACAACTATCAAACGCATAAAAAAATCAAAAATGCACAAAAATACATGATGACGTTATCTTATGGGACTAACAAACAAATAAATTTACATTTTATTTATTTACAAATTATAATTAAAAATAAAAATTACATGTATTTGTCTTAAAAAATTGCTCAGTGCATTTATTTATAAATCGTATTCAAATTTATAAATTTAGTTTCAATAAATATTTTTTCTTCTTTCCCATATATTGAATTGTCACAAAATAATAATATTTCGTTCTATAGTCTTAAATAACAAACCAAAATATGAAATTCTTTATTCATAAACCTTCAATGTTTGGTATTATGTGAAAATATATTTCGCTACAAAAACATATCACATGAGTACTTAAATATTTAATATACCGTTTATCCTCAAGGCGGGGGCACAATATACAAATGTATATGTGAGCTTATATGATAAATATAGTTAAGATTATAGATGCTTAAAGGCAGAAGAGGGTAGCTTAGTACAATACTTGCTTTGAAGAAATGTTATTGACATTTTCCTGTTACGTTGTGCTCAAAACACAATATCGATGTTATCTATATTATAACATCGTGTTATGTCTCACAAATGCTTTTGTAGCAAAGCTATATTTCCGTCAATTATTCATGAAACTTTGTTATTTGGACATCATTTCAAAAAGGGAAGAACAAATTAACTAATTGCAATTTTACTCCTTTTCCTACAAATCCAATTCGTTCATTTAAACTCAAATAACAGATACGTTTTAATAATGGTCTTAAAATCCTTGACCATTTGCGTAGTTTGTCAAAAAATTATTACATCTTAATTTAATTTCCAATCAGAATTTACTTCAAAATATTTTCAGATAGTCCCAACTTAGCCTTAAATTAAAATACTTAAAAAAAACTTGAGCGGATCTTTAGTGACTTTAGCGTAATTCTCCGCTTCTCTAAAGAGAAGTGCGCCTATTACAGCACTTTTAATCGCGCAACTCAGCTTAATAGACGCCACTTAGTACTGAAACGTGTCAGCCATCTTTAACCCGACATTAAACTATCCTTTTATATTAAGAATCTTAATAACCGCGCAGTGTATACTCTGGTATCCTCAATGAACTATAAAACTTAGTCTTATAATATTTTCAGTTTTACTTGTCGTTATCTTTTATAGTCTAGTCTAGTCTAAAATAGATAAAACGAAACGGGCTTGCCATTGTCCGCGAATCACTCATAAAGTACTGAAAAGATTTTGATCAAGTTCCTTTTGAAAATGGTTATATCTTCATTAAATAAGATTTTATACATCTTTATATTAGTAAACACGGATTTGTAAGCACAATGACATAGATAGGTGTAAAAAATAGTTATTAAACCCAGCAGATAAAGTCCTGGGAATTTTATATGTATATACTTTGTAATAAAGGTTTTGATTTAATTAAATTACACTAAGTAGAATTAAGCTATCGATTTACAACTTTATTCTGTTGTATTCGAATAGCTCTATTTTATGGTTGTGTTTTAAAAGGTATTATAAAAATCAGTCAAAAAGCTAGTTAACTTTTCAGAGGATCATCTTCTTGATCTAATTTGACCACTGTTAATTTATATCATAAAATAATAAAGCTACTACTGCTATGTTATGAAAATTAATGTCTTGAAAATAAAATAACATTTTAATCAAAATGTCGTGCTATGAAGAAAAAAAAATGTACATCGGATGTCTTCATGATTGCATTAAAGACGATGATTTTTCTTAATCGACGTCTATTCAAGCAATGCTCAATTTTATCTTATCAGGTTATCTTTTGTAGTATATTTTTTAAAGAATGTTTTTACAACATCTTGAGACATTTTTCAAAAGTGTTTTATGGTATTGTAATATCTTCCGCAATTTAACATCGTCATTCATAATTTTAAATAGTTTTAAAACTTATTATTCTTGGCAATTTATGAAACATCGGCATTTACAACACAAACTTGGTTTGTGGTGTTATACGGAATAGAATGTACGAATTAAAAGGCGCTGTACGCTGCAGTTGCCTTTGGGACAACGAAAAGTGGAAGTGCTGATTTGAAGAGATAAATTTGACACTACGCCTATATCATGGAAGCAAATTATTAAGTAAGAATTATTTGTTTAATAATATTTCATAGCACTGGATGTCTCGGTATAATAAAATAATGGAAATAAAAGTATATTACACCAAGAGATGCAATGAATAAAAGAAAATAAATGATAACGATATCCCCGGACGTCGCGCGATCCATCAGCCAAAAGCGCGACCGGAGCGCCAGCGTTGCCCTTGCTACATAAGGAATCAAATTTCCGCCTTACAAATAAGTCCAGGTATATTTCCGTTCTTTTTCCAGAACGTGAATGTAAATTATGGAAGAATACAATTTACTTACAATTTAAAGTTACAAATTTACAACGTAAATAAATGAATAATTATCTCCTTTATAAAATTTGTTAAAAGTACGAATCTAAATGAGTTTACACAAATGTAATCTAATTTCCAAATAAATGCAGTCAGAAAAACAATTTGCAAGCAGTCTTTGACTTATCCACACTATATAATTTCTGCATAATTTGTAATTAAAAAAAATGGTATTAGTTGATACTAAAATAATTTTTTAAAGAAAATTACATCTCCCTTCTTCTCCTTAAAATCTAATGTGTAATTATATAAATAGATAAATAAGTTTTTATTGATTCCTTACATGCATGACAATGTAATAATATAAAATCTTTAGCTAATGACATTTCATTTTTTGAGGCTTTAACAGCATTGGGCGGTCCTTATAACTAAAAAAAATTACGCATTATAAACTGACATATAATCTAGTAAATTATGACTTTAAGTTGCAATAAGTACAGTCTTACACTACTTGTTGTTTCTTAAATGTCGGAAAATAAAAGTTCTTATTAATAAAAAAATAATTTTAAACAAAAAATTGTAAATTTAAGTAATAAATTGTAAATCTAAGTTATAAAAAGGTACAAAGGTTTTTTTTTTCTTGACCTCCTAAGTGTCTCCGTCTCTAAGTAAATCATTTTAAATTTACTCCCGTCCTACACTTAGCGTGATGGATGCCCCTCTCTCTCGCCTCACCCCCGCTAATGATAAATGAATTCTAACAAGCCTTCCGGGCATAATTCAGCACCAATCATTCTTTATTTCCCGCAAGGGATATTTGTTGTGATCAGCGTTTTTCTGAGATATTTTTAACTATAAAAATAAAACGCCTTATATATGCTAAAATCGGTAAGAATTCCTTTTGAATAATAAAAATTAAATACAATTTTTTAAGGATTAACTAAATATGGACTCTATGTTTGGAATATTAAATCATGGATGCAAATCCATGATTTAATATTAAATCATGGATGCAAATCCATTATTTAATATTTAGAAAAAACCTATCTCTTCTGCAGTATGAAATGAATGAACAAATAATTTACATTATTTTGCATAGAACTCCAAGACTATTTTTCTTTTATTATTCCCAACCTTTAAGCATATACGATATTTCTCGATAGGTTTTTTTTTCACAGTGTGATCAATATATATTTCCTATCCATTACGCATCACGCTTTTCTGTTTACTTAATTCATATCTATAAATAATATTTTAATTATTTTTACAAAAACAAAACCGATATCATATGTATGCATTAAGTCTTTTAAGTAAATTTATAGACACGGTACTCTCATTAAATCCATTAAATTCAAAAACAAATCAGTTAAATTTAACAACAACAAACATAAAATGAAATCAGTTCATAAATGACGAAGTTCTAAGGTAACAAACATAAAAAATACAAGCGAATTGAGAACCTCATCTTTTTTTTTTTTTTTGAAGTCGGTTAAAAATAATTTGTGTCACTAATGTCTGCCTTAATTTATATAATATGAAAATGTGTTAAATGTTATTTGATTTAAATTAATATTTCATTCTTTATTTGTAGGAATAGAAATAGAGTTTGATCCGATTTCCTTTAAATATTGAGTGCGAATAATTTATTTGATGGTAATATTCCCTCTACTGGGCCATAATTCAACATAACGAGGTTTTACCGTCCTCGGAAGTCCCGTAAATTTACCCACTATTCTTTTCTAATAGTATTCGCGAAATTTATACTATCTAAAGTATTAGGCGCTTTCAATTTATACGTATCAATAAATACATAAATTTATATGTATCAATTATTATATTTTAACGTAACATACTACACTGTGCCACATCGATACATAAACGCTTTATCATGCCTCTATTTATTTCGCCTTCAAGAGAAAAGGATTTCTAATGAAAGAAAGTGGGAAACGAGCAAGCGCTACCCATAGGCATCTTCAACAAGCTAATAAGTTGTAAGAAGGATAAGTAGAAAAAAATTTCTTTCCCCCGTCAAATCCACTTCCCCTTACCAACCTTTCCTTATCAGAAAATTGTGGAAGAGGACTATAATTTGGCCTTCTTTTAGTCTAGAACAATGCTAAACTATACCTGCACGACTCCAGATCAGCCCTCGAAACGGCAACATGCGTCGATTCCCTGCACCCCCTCGTGGTGGAAATAAGAAAGAACTTGAGCGAAGGTAAGAAAAGCGGAAAGACAAGAAGTTATATTGGGTAAAGGCCCACGCGGGGGTGCAGGCGAAAGAGCAGACGAGTTGGCAAAAAAGACTGCAGTCGGCATGAAGACTAAGCCCAGCTACGAGAAGTGTCCGGCTTCATTCGTAAAGCGACAAATCCGGTTGGACTCACTTGACGAATGGAACAGGCGCTACAAAGAGGGCGACACGGCCTCTACGACCAAAGTCTTCTTCCCAGACGCTGTAGGTGCCCACCCTATCCTGAGAAAAATTGAATTGGATCCAATATTAGTACAAATTTTTACAGGGCATGGAGGGTTCTCCGAATATCTGTATAAATATCGCTGCAAGGAGGACCCTTCATGCATATGTGACTTGGACGTACAGGAGGCCCCGTCCATGCAGCGATGAGGGCATAATGCGAAATAGAAATTAGTGAGAGATAGATATTGCAAATATAAAAAATATTACAGCGAATGAGAAAATAGTAATCAGATTTTTAAAATATTGCAAATACGTAGCGGAAACTGTAACTAAGAGAAATGAAACATATATAAACGAGAGATATATATTAAGAGAAAAACATTATATGTAAATGTAATAATATAGATTAAATACAAATGTAAATTATTAATGAATAAAGATAATAAAAAACAAACATTCAAAGGCTCCGGCCCAAACATGCCGGGGGCAGCAGCAGGACGGCATAGCGCCGACCACAAAAAAAAACACGGTGACTTGTTTATTCCTTATGAAAATGCACATAATTCAATCAAATAAATTGTATTATTTAACTATAAATCTCGTGTTGAGAACATCTTGAAAAAAATCTTGTGGAAATAATTTAAAATAAGCATGAATTCAACCCTCCGCAGTTAAGGACGCCATCTACCTAATTAAGATAAAACAAATTTAAAGGTGCCCTTTAATACAAAATCTTACATTAACAAAATGATTTTATTGGGTACTTTATTAAAATGTCGACATTTACTTAATACATTCTTAGAAGAAAAGTTAATTTTTAAACACTTTAATTAAAAAATAAACACGATAATATGTTGTCGAAAAGTTGTTCTTGTCATCTTTACCATGGCAACCGATATTAAACCAACATAGAATAAAGATAAAAAAGGAAAGATAAGGCTCTTATCCCTGAAAAAGGTAATATTTATACAAATTGATGTATTTTTTAGATAGAATGTAAATTTTGAAAGACTGTTGGAAAAGCATAAATCGAAAGAATGTCGACAGGGGTGATGCGCTCAAATATCTATCAGATAGAGAATGTTATGATATGTGAATGATATGTTTTTAAACAAAAGAAAAGCGGTATTGGTATCTGGAATCGAAGAGAATGTAAACGTTGAAAATAGCGATAGAAATAATACGAAAATGTGTAAAATAGATTAAAGATGATAATATTTTTAGTATATGATATAAATATATTACGACCTAAATATACAATTCGATCTTTAGAGTTTACAGTAATTTTTGTAATTGTCATGTCTACCTTAATCAACATCGTAAGACGAACCGATATTAAAGGACTCTTTGTTTGTGTTGACAGACGTTAATTAAAGTTCAACCTCGCCTGGCTGTGTACACTTAATAGCCCCTCGCTTTGTTTAACAATAATATCAACGAATAAAAGCGCCCTAGTTCCCTTTGAGAGCATTTCAGTTACGCATAGAAAAGCTTGCTTGGAATCAATTAAATTAATTCAGTACTGCGACTTGGTCACTTAAATAACATTTTTAAAAATTAGTAAAGCGTAGAAAAAGTAACTACGTATACATAAAAAAGCATGTAAAAGTAAATCTGAAAAAAGTAAAGTTTCAACGGAATTTAAAAAAATAATAAACTGTAATATATAACCATCTATGGACGATATAGGGGACAAAGATTAAAAATCAAATACTTAAGATCACAAAATAATGTTTATGTTCATGTTTATTGTGTAATTACCATTGTCTAAATCATAAAGAATGTTTTATATTCACGACTAATAACTTATGCGGATAACCATTGAGACTCATAATTTAAATATTATCACCTACAGGTCAACCGGAGAGCCATTCGAATCAATTCTCAGTTCAAATTTACTGCCTACGACGACCTAAAAGCACATAAATGTTACGTTTGAATTTCAAGTAGTTGGAAAGTAAAATTTTTACATAGATATTATTTTCAAATACAATATCTGTTTGTGGCGATTTTAAAGTAAGGTAGAAAAAGGCGAATGAAGCAGAAAGACGAATAGTAGAATTTAGCTTTATTGAGACGTAATATAGGTGATGAAGCATGTATTTTTAGTTGTTAAAGCGAAGAAAGAAGTGACAATACCATGTTTGTAAAACGAAAGTCCAAAACCACGCTTCTAAACTTAATAAAAATCTATGAAATCTGGTTGCCATCTTTTTTTTGTTTTTCTGCAAACTGTTGCAACATTCACATGGAAAACAAAAATCATATCCATCTCCTTCATCATAATTTTATTTAATCTTTGAATATGTTATATAAAAAAACTGCTTTTATTCAAAGCTTACATATAGCTAAATAATAATATAAAACTTAATGAAACAAGAAAGCAAACAGCAACATTTAGCAATTGGCGATCAACGATAGTATCAATTGAAACGATTTGTTTACTAAAACATTTTTGGAATAAACACAGTCACAAACAAATCGTAAGCTCTGTATTTGTTCCACGTAATTTCAAAAGTGTGCCACACTAGATATGCAAGGGACGGAATCCGATTGTACGATGCCTAAGCTTGGAGCGACGCCAAGGCGACAGAGGACGAAAGGACGATTGCGGCTCAGTATTGATTGCATCTATTAACAGTAATATCAATAAAACCGAAATAAAAGATCGGCGTCGAGTCCGACGGTTACAATGAATTCACATAAACAGAAATCCTTAGTGGTAGGTATTTTCGGGGCTTGAGAAAAACATCACATTACGTAGCGTGAATCATCGGAACAGTGCTCGGGACAGTTATGGCGGCATTTTACTGAGTTATTGTGCTTTAGTCTCAAACCTACTGTGATTTAATGTCTACCGGCCGTTATTTTTCTTACAACATTCTTTCTTATGGCCTATTGAGGTTTGTTCTAGGTTGGCAGTAAAAATCTCCAACAAAAAGAAAAAAAAATTGTTTACGTTCTATAGTTCTAAAAGCTTATTCTGTAGTAAATAATGGACACTATTTCACAATTTTTCTTCTCCCTGTCTACACACCGTTAATGCGCTGAATCATTATTTCTTAATTCTGGTAACATACTTTAAGACATAATTTTATCTACACAAGGAGTTCATACCTTAACCATTTCCAACCGACTGCCCGACAAGACGTTATATTAAAAACCTTGTCTCGCCCCTCGAGCCGGTGTTGGATATTCAACCAGTGAAATGAAGCATCAAATCCACAAAAATTAGACAAGCGAACAATTTAGCCCGAATTTCCGTTCGCACGCGCCATTTAACCCAATAAATTTAGAACCATTACCCGTGTCCGAGCGGCGCGGGCTATAAAGCGTTTTAAAGCGCCGTGT
>DWLR01005106.1:0-11312 GCA_018246295.1 Papilio alexanor hazarajatica
TAATCTAGGATCGGTTTCTATAAGCCTTTCTAATTCCTCCACATTTATTGTAGGCGGTCTTCCTAGATGAGGTTCATGCACAGGAGGAGAGCACACCCTCACCCATCGTTGCACATATATTTGAAGTTGCTTTGGTCGCTTTCCGACCTAAACGAAATTTGTGAAATAGGAGTAGTCGAAGTTTCCTACGAGAAATTTCCATATTTCTTCTAAACTTTACTCCTTGAAGTTCAGTTGCGCAATGAACGAGTGATTGATTCATGCTCTATTTATATACTGTGGTGAAATGCTCTAGAAGCTTCTACATTGTTCTAGCGATCGATCAAAAAAGTGGCGGGTTTATTAGTTGCCAACCTAATATTATTTATTTTTTAAGAAACAAACCATTTTAATTTATAAAGTAACAGATATCGAAGTGGAATATGAAACTTGCAGTCTCTAACGGTGAGTGTTATTACTTAAATTTAAACAGTTCATATATAGAGTTTAAATTCGACGTGCTAAAGGTTTAGAGCTACAAATCGTGTTTGGTGTGGATCATTATTTTGTTATTATTATTAGAGATCTTCAAAATTCTAACGTTTTGTTCTCTGGTTCTGTTACTCCTGTTTTTTTTAATGTACCTAACAGTCCTGAAGTGTTTAATTTTCCAATTGACGACAGTTCTATTGCGACCTCAAGTAGCCTAAACGGCTTGACTGATTTTTAAGAGTAAGGTGTTATTAAATTCGCCTTCATTTGCAGGGTGCCATTATGATTAGTGATTAGATTAATATTTTATCTTGTAGCAAACAAACAACCTCAATATATATATATATATATATATACATATATATTATTCTAGGTGTGGGATCCTTAGTGTGGGTCATAATAACCGAGTTGTTCGACGGTCCAGCTAAAGCGTTCGGTGTTACCGTAAACTCTGCAGTAAATACGACGCTGATATTTCTCACTACCAAATATTTTCCAATGCTGATATCTACAGTCGGCCCGGCCATCACTTACTGGTCCTTTGCTGCAGTCTCCGTGTTAATGTGTCTCTTCATTATCATATTTTTACCTGAAACTAAGGGTAAATCTTTTGGAGAGATACAGGGAGAATTTAACAAGAAGAGAACTGAAGACGAAGACAAAGATTCGACTGCCTAATAATGACGCAACCTGAATCTATTATCATTAAATCTAGAATACCCGTGTGTTGATGTATTCAATAGTTTTCAACTAATTGGCCTCTTGCTTTGGACATTTATAACAATGACCATAACAAAATATAACATTTGTTGCTCGGGACTGTTTTTTTTAAAAATTAGGATGTACCAAGCGAATGCTTGAATCTCAGTGAACGTATCTATCAAGAGATTGATCTAGATTCAAAAAGAAGGTCTAGTTTAATTTAATTTTGCTTCTGTGCCAGTCTACATTTCAAGCTCTCGTGGTAAGTTATAACGAAATTGGAACTATGGCTGTCTTTTTGTGTTTTATTCATACTAGAATATTTAAGTACTCGGGAGAATTTGCAAATCTTTTTGAGCATCGAATCACAAAAACGATCATCAAAAATATATACGAAAAGGAATTCTAAAAACAATTACCCGCACCGCAAAGTAGCAAACATTAAGTGCAAAATTCACATAATGCTTCTACTTAAGTATGGGCCCATTATCGTTGGGAATAAAAACCGAGACGGGAACGACTTTTCTTATCACGCCTGTATCACATATACGGTCGTTAGGTGCTATAAAAACTCCTCTGTGATTAACTCCTCGCTTTATTTTAGATCGAATGAAAAAGCATTATTAGCTGTCATTACGTTTTATTACACAGAAAATACAGTTGTATCGAAGGCAAGAAAATCGAAAACATGAAACAAAATTTAAGTGGTTTAATGTTTAAATTAGGGCACCCCATAATGAAGAATTTAATGTGTTTACTGTACTTATAGAATGTTATTAAATTAATGTGTCCGATATCGTTTGCTTGACAGTGAAATCGACTAGTTTTACAATAAAATTTCGTACGAATACGGGACAATATAAACAACTAGAATTGAAAATTAAGAATATTTAGTACAGCTATATTTACACTTATATAATATAAAATTGAAAGTATTAGATAATGATTTATTTATTGGAACCTCGAACTAAAAAATAACAAAAGTTGTGAACTCTGGCATAAAACCCATTAAAAAAATAGCAAGCAAGAAGCCGGCTATTTATGAGCTGGTTTTTTATAAGTTTATCTAATACCTATAGGCGGGCTATAAGGAACGATTGGAAAGACGAAAATCTGCATAGTATAATCTACTTACTATGCAGATTGGCAATCTATTTAAAACTCTATCCTCTTCCTAGCTCATATTTGTGGATTACGAATATTGATGAGGCATAGCATAACACCATTCACCATAACCTGCTTGTTAGAAAAAAAAAATCTTGAAAATGTTTTTTCAAACAGCACATATATTATTTCGCAACCGTACGAAAGACAGAATAACAATTCAGAGCAGTCTGTACTGCAAAACTTTTCCTGTATTGGACGTAGCAATCGCAGCAGAAGTCGCCAAACTTATTCATTTTTATATCTCACAGACTTCTTACAGTGGCTTAGTTATACGTTATTAAAGTTTGGCATACTTTAACTTGCTTTATTACTTTGTTAGCTTCTAATAAGATTTATTGAGATCGATAATGATTGAGCATGGAATAGTTCGTACTACTTTGCGCCTAATTAATATAAATAGTACGAATAGCTAAGTAATTCAGTTGTATAGTTCAAACTTGTACGTTGAGTAATCTAATCTTAAGTAAACAAATATTTGCAATAAAAATTGTAAAGTATTTATCATTGTTTCTTTTTCGTCTTAGAAATAATGAATAGGAAAGTAACTATTAAAATGTGTTCCGTTGTTATTGTGTTTGAAAGAGTGTCTTACATGAAACACTCGCAAAGTTTCATGATACCATGAATTGAAACCTAAAAAATGATGATGAGCTGACAACAAATAGTAACAAATTTTATGATATGTAAAATTTTAAAAGATATAAGAGCATATTTAATAATCTATATTTTTCTAATCTCACGCCCTTTTCACATCGAACAAAACATATTATTACCAATGTTTTTATCGACCTGAACAAAATAACGGACTATTTGAAATTTCTTCGAATAATCCCAGACGACGAAAAGTTATTTTCCAATAACAGATAACATTCTGCGAGAAAACCAGACGAGAAATAATATAAATTTTCTATATTGCTTTTGGATAAGGTTAAATTTAAAATAGCATTTCAATCATGTTACATTTAAGAATTATAGCATCGATTAAATTTTTCATAACGACGCCAAATAATAGTGTTGTTTTCATCAATAATTTTAATACCAAACTATCCCGAAATATAGCGAGTATGGGATTTATACTTACAATTAATTGACCTGTGTCCAAATAACTTATGAACTTAACTTTTATAAAAGTAAAATATGAATGTTTTATTTAATTTAATTTATGATGTTTTAATACGTAGTTGCTATAGTGTTTTAGCTTTCTCCGCTACATCTTCACAGAAACATTAACAAAACCAAATATAAGGCACTTTTGTGTGCCCTCTTTTAGCTGTAGGAAACAAGCAAGTGGTTAACCTGATATTTAGTGACCGCTGCCGTTTCAGATGTACCTTTAATGGGCAGCGTAGTAGATAAACAAAAAAACAAACAGAAAAACTTTTTTCTATTCATCCCCAGCCCCATCGAATTGTTTCTCCTTTTCATCCTTTATAAGAAAAGGGAAAGGAAAGATAACTAGAATGAGGCCTCGGTCCCTTATCACACAAAACACAGGATACTTTCACTTCACGCCTGTTTTCTATGAGGTCTTAGTATTTTACCAAATGAGCCGGGCCATTCATGCAACTAATACTGTTGCGAGCTTTACCAGTGTTACATATTCTTAAAAATGTACCCGAAAGTTTTACTTTACATATACATATATACTTTGTGGTATTCCTTTCATTACATAAAATGTATTTATTTAATATACAGCAACAATTAAATAAATATTCATTTAATCTATTGCTTTGCATACGTAAAAGATAAAAAAGATTATATTAAAAAAATAACTAACCAAGCACCACCCCCAATTATAATAAACATTATAAACAATTAATCTATAAATCGTAACAAACAACTACAATTTATTAAACAATACCAGCCACAGTCAAACGAATTGGAAAACAAATTCAATAACTTTAAACATACACAAAAACCAAAACACTGTCTTATTTGGTAAAGTTTACGGTTTCGGATTTTATGCCGACCTTCTATTACACTTCGTAGCCTTCATTAAATCACGCTCTCTATTAGTATTGGTACACGTTAAAATAAGTACTTTTTTAAAATAGACGATCTTAATTCCTAAGCTGATTTACATTCGACAATTAAAGGATCTTAAACACTGAGAAGTAAAATCGGTATTCGATTAACACATTTGTCCGTCGAATGAGTCTCTTATCGCGTTCAATTGCATTTCGTACGCGCCTACGTTTACGAAATGGTGCTTACGAGTATCGAGTACTTTCAGTGACAAAAGCGTTTACGAGTTCCAGAATCATAATTCTTCTAAGTACTCTATACGCCTTCGTTTGGTTTTGTCATACTCCTAAGTGTTTAGGAGTAATAAGTGAAACCTAGTATTACTCGTAAAACCCGTTCCAGTATATACGTTCCAGCTCTGTAACGAGCGCTGGTATATTCTGCAAAAAAACCTAGCGTTGTCCGTGCACCAGTTGCACCAGTGGATGAATAAGAACTCCATATTACTATATTTATTTTCAAATATTAAACAAAAGAGAACAAAAAACTCAACAACAATATATTGACAACAACACCATTAAAGACATTGAGTTAAATAATCGGTAACAAGATTGTATGGAGGATCTTTTTGATATATTTGGTCGAGTAGCTCTAAGTTTTTAACGTATACTCATATTTGTATTTGGCTTTGAAATTAACCAAAACAATTAATAAGGGAAACTCAAAACATAAGTCAGGCAAGGGTCGGCTGTCCGATATTCACTAAGCCGTAATACAAAGCTCGTCATGAAATGTAAAAGTTTTTTTATTGTAACATTTGTGAATACGATTTATTACTTAATACATTTTGCATTTGAATGATACTTTTAAGAGCGTGGCAGTTTTGGTTGGGGATACGAACTTGTATAGGCTATCAATAGTGCAAATCGATGCTTAGGAAGGAATTTCGTCTTCGTAGAGCGTGATCACAAGGTTATCTCTTCTTCACAAGGTAACCTTCTATGAAGCCGAAATGTCTTTCCCAAGGTCGATGTGCAAAATTTACTGATGTTATACGTACATGTCAAATTTTTAAAAGTATATTTATGGTTAAAATATGTTCATTACGTTAGACTCCACGAAAAGTTCATTTCACAATTTTATGACAGTGTACAATATCGCCAGTGATATTAAAAACTAACAATGTTTATAATTTTACGGTGACTTAATATATATGTACAAGATTCTTACTCTTTTTTACAGTAATTTATCGCAAAGTAAAATAAATAGTAATTTGTTGTTTTTGTTACTATAAATGTTATTTGTTACAGATAATGTTGAATTTCCTGAGGGTGTACCCAACAAACGAGAAAATTTAACAATTCCTGAAATTCCATCTTGGAAGATAGGGTTTTTGTCTAGATAATAAATTATATCTACTAAGAATCCACACGCAGAAAAGAAGGCCAAATTTCCGTACAAAAACTTTGGGGCCATAAAAGTTGTGAAAACAACCAATTTCCTAAGCCGTTTGTCGTACAAAGTAGGTCTTCAGTTTAATGCATTAATTATCTTGCAGATTACCTTATTCATCCTCTTTCCTTTATAATGTTTTTGAAGCAAAGATTTTCATGTCGCAATTTGAACTTTGTAATGTTTCAGTACTTTGTTCTATCTTCAAGTACAAAAAATATTTTACAACCGTTGAGGGAGGTATAGTTTAATACTGTTTTCCGTGTGCATTTTGCTTTCTACTTCAAATATTAAATTACACACTGGTTTTACTGAATTTGCCTCCCTGCAATTATTTGCATATTAATTTTTAAACTATTATTCCCTAAAGAGAGCAAATGTGTAAATTATTCTGCGTACATTAAATATTTCATATGTCAGAGGATTTTTTCGGTGAACGCGTTTAAGTAGGACTTGCCATGTTGGAGTTGTGGTGTTATTTAACAGTTATTATTTATTAGCGCTTCTTTTTAAATAGCAAAGCTAACTTTTATATGCGTCATATTAAACGCCCTGAAGGTTATGCGGTTTAAGTTTCTTTTGATCTGCTAGATTAAAGTAGAGGCAGAGGACGTCCTCCTTCAATTAGATGGGCTAGAAAGAGAGCTCTAGAGAGCTCAATCTTCGGAACTGACAACCCAAAACAGATTGTCTTAGCACACAAAAGTGAGGATGAGGTCAGCTTTAACTGAACTAAGTTTATAAAGTACCCTGCTCAACATTCATAAGATTAGACCACTGGAAAGGACCACAGGGTAAATAACTGCATAAATACGATAAGTTAGCCTTAGATTTTACAGAGTGTGTTATAAGGATTGTGCCCAGAAATTGCCATATATACATAATTCCATACATCTCCATTCTAGAGTAGGACATTTAGTTGACTACTTTCCATTTTTTTTTGTTGTTGATACTTTCCCATTCAAAAGAATAGATTTGATTTTTCTTTTATTTCGCTAATAGCCAAAGAAATGGAATAATCCGCCAACCTAAATTGTTTCGTCTATTTATGGCATGAGTACCTTCTAAAGAAAAGTGGATAGAATAATGTTAAACTAATGCACATCGACTTTCGGTCATTTTTTTCATAATATATAATAATCTGTATTTTTTTTTTAATTTAGACCGATAAATAATTACGAAGATTTAAATACGTATACATGTTAAATTTATTCATATTTCAAAATGTATTTTAGTTCGTAAGTATACGTTGCGGTATGTAAAGGCCTTTGACATTAGATGCTACTGGAGTTGTTTACCCTTCGTCAATATAGCCTTCGAATGTAATATGTTAATTAATGACACGTCGCTCCGCACTAATACATTATTATTTACAGTAATATGGCTAAGTTGGCTCCGCACATCAAACATCTCTAGACATGACAAGGCCATTGGAACGTAGAGCTATGATTTTATCTTACTATTCGTGTGAGGCGTTTTCCTATGTGAACGACAAGGCGACTCGCGATTTGTTGATTTTGTTCATTATTTAGGTATAAATAAATTGTTATAATACAACACACTTAAATCACTCTTGTTGAGTAATAACATGCCCATGAGATCAGCAGGCGTCTTAAGAAATTCATCAATGAGGAAGTCGAGCCGAGCTTAATTTCAAAATAAGTCGCCATAGCTTGTATATCCAGAGGTGCGTAAGTTATGTCTAAATATGTACAAGTTACAGCCTTGATTATCAAACGGAAATAGCTTTCATTTATAAAAACAATTCACTTGGACATTTTTTTCGTGATGTTAACCCTAAAGCTTTCCATTAGATATAAAATATATTCGTTTAAGTGTGCATTAATAAAAAATATTCCGCCCAAAGGAATAAAAAATGAATAGGCTTAAAGCGCACACGGTAGAAATATTTCGTGATCTGTAATAAAATATAGGATTTGGAAAATGTGTCTGTCGCGGAATGGGATTCGTACTCGTATTTATGTCACATTAAAAGCTTTTATTATGATATATGTTATGCTTCTAGGGAAATATTGATTACTAGTAACGCGCCGCAACTATTCTCGGGAAGACAATTAAATAAGCTAATATAAAAACAAATAAATCGGACTATGTACCCCTATGACACGTCGGGAAAAATACGAATGAAATAACACCTCGCTCTTCAAAATCGGTCCAGCCGTTACAGGAGGTCGCAATGCAACAAGTATGTATACATACATCCATACATACACATATTTATCTTCCTGATAGTGTAACACATGAATTATCAAAAGTCAATGTTGTCGAAATGCCGCAGGCGCCATCGCCTTTCCTTCTTCTCTTTTTTCTCTGTATACTTTTTTCCTGTTGTTCCATCTTCACATGTTATTCCTGTACACGATGTAGGCAAACACTAAAAAAGAATTTTTAGAAATTCAACCGTAAAGGGGTGAAAAAGGTGAAAGTCGAAAGCGTTGTAATATAAAACGTCATAAAACGGACGATTCGCGCGGATCCGCAACAATAGAGGAAAAGATTTGATTGTTTCAGATAAATTTAAAACTACTGTTCTCTGTTCTGTAAAAGTTCACCGATAGAAAGTTCTTCTATTAAGCAAGTGAACGAGGCTATATTTTTTTATTTGGATATCTATCTACACGAGTGAAACTGGAACGGGTTGTTAGTGTTAGAATGAATGTAATTTGAAATGTAGTATCAGTATTAAGAAGTGAAGAACTGAAGTAAATATAAGATAGCGTTTATAAACGTTTGCTTTCTTCGCACAATAAGTTCTCAGAGAACAGATGTGAACTCTCTGCAGTTATTTGAAATTGCAGCACATATATTGGGAATTGTGATTTTGTAATATTTCGCACGTTCGAATATTTGGTCGTGTCATCTCTCAAACCATTTGGAGCAAGATTGTGTACTGAAAATGTTAAATTATTGTTGACTCATGTGAAATATAAATATATAACTGTGAAATAAATACAAATATAAAGATTTCTTTGCGCTTGAATTATCTACAGTAAATAAATAAATAAGCGCTCGCATGACCGTAACCCAGAGGAGTGGCCAGAGATTATGAACTCCCATTTGGTGCCATCCTGGTATACCTTTCTTGCTTTTTCTACGTCCATATGTCTACGCATACAAGTTCGTCGGTTAAGGGTGCTCCTTATATAGCCTTTCTTTGTTCGCCGAATTAATTCCACATTTACTAACAGATTATCGTAGTTCGTATATTTTAATCAATAAAAAGGAAACATTTTTTTTTTATTTCTCATGTCTTTAGTATTGACAGGATTGAGTTATGATAGAGGAAGATCATATTTTCGTAGAAGCTTGTACAAAAAAAAAAAAACTTAAAAAGTACGAACTTCCCGTGTAGATATAGATGGATATAGTGTTGATTAATCTCTAAGAAAGATATGAATTATTACAAGAGTCCGGACCTCCTAATGATAAATTGTAAGAGATGAGAAGAATGAATGTAGTGCAATAGGTTATGCGAGTGAAAATATATTTAATATATAATTGATCATTGGCAGATCTAGAAAGTGGGGGCTTGGGGCTTGAGCCCCCCAAAAATATTACAATTCTTCCGAGAAACATTTTAAAGAAAACTTGATAATTATTATTTAACAAAAAATTTCATTCGTGCAACAACATTGTAAAATATTTCATTCTGAAAACCTTCCCTGAGTAGGGTCTAGCCCCCTCTATTAGAGTATAGTACCCTTCGCAAATCGCAATCCTGAAGATGACTAGTTTTCTGTTTGGAAAAATAACGAACGTTATAAAAAAGTTGTTGTACAAAAAGAACAAATGAGAATAGATTTAAAAAAAGGAAGAATATCATTACTGCATCATGTAGAAAATGTAAGGTTTCCGCCAAAGGTTTTTCAACCAGATATATGTTTACATATGGATACGTCAATATTGAAATCCATGCGGACGAAGTGGCGGACAACAGCTCGTAAATAAATAACCACACAGGACCGTAATCCAGAGGGTGGCTAGGCCACGTTATAAAAAGTTGTTGTACAAAAAGAACAAATGAGAATAGATTTTAAAGAGAAAAAGTTACATCACTGCATCATGTTGAAAATATAAGTTAAGAAATGGAAAGTAGGAGGGAATCATAGATTATATTTAAAACTATATTTGTTCGAATGACAATATTTTTTCTCAGCATGCGTGTATGTATACCCGTTCCATTGTGAACTCTTGTGACCCTGTGTCATTCGATTCAAATACTTCCCCGGAGTGTTATAGTGGTACATACTGACTATATGTACCATGTCAAGGTTATTGATTTACTAGTTTTTTTTTCATTTCTACTATCTTTGGAACTCATATTAAACTGGAGCAATTAAATAAATTTCTATAGCTCCTCAGTTTCGCAACACTTTTTGTGAATGAACGAATTATTAACGCCTCGAACTGACTGATATTAATGATGACATTAAGTTATATAACAGATTCCCAACAGTAGTCTAGAATATTTTTTGAACGTCATATCTTTGCAAAGAGAAATCACTAGTTTTATAAATTATTAATATTCTGTGACATTATAAATGGCCATCTGATCCCAAACTTAGCAGAGCTTGTACTGTGGTAACCAAATAAATTATATACTTTTCTTTTCTAAATACATATAGAGATAATTACACATCACATCAAGACATACAGGCATATTCATGCACACAAAATGTTTGTCTAGGGTGGGAATCGAAGCCACGACCTGCGGCGTGAAAGGCAGCAATCTCAAAACGGCACCAACTGGTCTATCATATGTAACTTAGTCCTATCATTTCGATTCACTTCAGCTAAGCAACAATATGCTAAACAAAGGTATCTATATTTGCCAAATTGTTGTGAAATCAGAACACTGTATAAAGGTATTGAAGGCCTTGAATATAATATGATTGACCACAAAGATACAAGCCGAAATGTGCATGTTATGTTTCATCTAATATTAAGATTTTTTCTGTGTGCGTACTAAAAAAAAAACTTAATATAAAAATATACAAGACTAACCTAAGCTATATTTTACTTATTTTATTTATATTAATATTTCAAACTCATCTCCCTGCCCTTTTTCCACTTGCGTAGGGTCTGCACAATATGTACTACTCTTCCATGTATCCTGGATTCTAATGTAGTCCATATTGCAACTGGTTTTGGTTATAGTTTTACGGCCGGCCGCCTGCCTGACGCCAACCTTCCTTGGGATTATATACTTATATACGGTATTTAATATGAAGTTATAAAATAGCACAAAATACATTAAATTTGAATTGAACTGATTGGATTGATTCTGCCGGAAGTTCGACTGCAGCCTGCGCTCGAAGTGCTAATGTTACATATTGATTTATTTCACAGAAGATGTAAGCAGCCCAACATTAGACTCGGGGTCAATGGGTATTCCAATCTGTGCGTAGTTGCAGATCTGCTGCTGATCAAATGCACTGCCAATTTCGTTTTTCGCACATACTACTCTGTGTAAAAAGTATCGGGAATATGTCAATAAAAAGACCCGCGTAAAAGAGGTCGTTATAATTTTTTTA
>DWLR01005107.1:0-11307 GCA_018246295.1 Papilio alexanor hazarajatica
TTTAACCCATAAAGTCAATAATATTAAGGTTTCGTTAAAAAGTTTACAATTAATACTCTGAAGCGCATTTCTTGAATTTTTTTTATAGTAAAAGGACTCATTATTATTACAGTTTATGACACTAAAGTAGAAGCTGCATAGAACTCATTATAAAAAAAGACAATGAAATAATTAATAAGAAAAGTTAAAGTTATGATTATTAAGTTTTTATTCCACACAAACGTAATGGCGGGAATCGACTAGTCGCAATATATTGTTATTTTGGCGATATATTTTGCAGTCACCTGTACTCGTGCCACAAATGTCAAGTGATTCTATTTTCATGTCCCAAATTTATCTTGTCTCATTAAATCTGACCAAGAATTGAGATGCAGAGAACACCTCGGGGGTTCATTCGGGAACACTCTCAATAATACGTTACAATTTGTATTTTTTAAGAATTTTTTTTTATTTATCTTTGACCGTTTCAATACGTTATTTGCTGAGCGGATCAAATTAGTTATTACTATATATTCTATATTAATGCTCACATTGTGTGTCTCAGCCAGCTTGTTCTTAGTGGTGTTCAGTATATTTTTGGTCATGTTGAGCTCGCTCTGCTGCCGCTGCAACTCCTCCCCCTGGTAGTTGAACATGGACTCTATGCGCTCCCTCTCTTCTTCTAGCGACCTCTTCCTCAGCAGGAGCTCCTGTATCTCCTTCCGCTGCTCTTCTTGCTTCAGCATCATCTCCGTAAAAGTCTCATTGGCGAGGTAAACACCTATAAAATAAAAGGAGGTTGAACTAAAACTTAGCTGCAAATATTGCAGACTTCGGAAGACATTTTGTCTGTGACTGACTTCAGAAGACATTTTGTCATTTTGTGTGTTATATTAGACAGGAATAAATATTACATCTGTTTATGCTTTTACAATTAATGGAGACAGTAACAATTTACGTTACTAAAATAGTTACGATGTCTTTCATTCTTACAAAGACAGTCTAGCTATATTTTTATTTATATACCAGAAAAGACAGCATTAAAAATACTTTAACTGCAGTATGCGTATGTGTAGATGAAATATGGAAAGGTATGAAAACAATACTAAATGGTAATTTGTAATCTCTGTATACCCCTTTGAGTCACAGACGATATTGTGGCTTTTCTATGTAGTAAATATTTGGTTACTGCTTTTCATAAGAATCTCACCATTTTTATCTCTGGCGGCTTGCAGATCTCTTTTCAGCCTGTCAATCTCCTCTGCATACTCTTTCAGGATAGCTTTCTTGGTCATTTTCTGGTTGATCTCAGGCTTGTTCTGTATGTTCTTAGCTCTGTTGGCATACTCCAGAGTGCTCATGGTCTCCTCCAGGTCCTTGTGTCCTGGGGACACGGTAGCTATGATGGATGTCTTAGTTCTGCCACCGAGAGACTCTTGGAGAATACGGGTTAACTTTGATTCCCTGAAAGGATAAAATAAACTAGCTATTTAAAAATGTTTTTTGGAAATATCCGAAAATTAGGCTAAGGTAACAGTGTCATACTACTCAATAAGGATAGGAGAAAAAAATAAGAATCTCTAACACATTTCGCAAATAAGGGTTTAGCCAAACAGGTTTAGTAAACAAATTCTCCATACAATAAGTGTTCCACAACACAAAAGTGGCCAGGGACATTTGTTAGCGATTCCGGAGATTTTCGTCCAAAAATGATCTAATAGCTGTTAATAATTTTAGATAAACTTACAGCGATCAGATTAGGGAAATACTAAAGAAAGGCATAGATGTATGGCTGTAGAAGCAAGAGAGGTGTGCTAGGATCGCGCTTAACGGCAATTCGTAATGTCTGGCTACCCCTGTGGGTTAGGGGCGTGGTATGCATGCACCTGTAGGGTATGTGCGGGTGGCGCTCCACCAGCGCGGTGATGACCCGGCCGAGGGTGAGCAGCGACTGGTTGATGTTGACGCACTCGCGCGCGCGCTCGCGCTTGGCCGGGTTGTCGGAGCCCGCCTTGCTGATGTTCTCCGAGCCGGCCAGGTCCACCAGGTTCAGCTTGCCGATCTTCACCAGCTCCTCGCCTTCCGGACTGTTCTCCTTCATGTGGATCACGATCGTGAACACTGTGTGCGAGCGACTGCAATGTGATGACATCATGGCGCACATTAGTGTGTATATATAAATATCTATTAATATAAAATTTAGAGTTTCTGGAAATCAAATTACAACATTGATACTAATTTCTATTTAATAATTACTATTCTAATGCAAAAGCAAACATTCTGTCTGAGGAACTAAAGCCAAATATTAGCTTTCATAACTTTTAGTATACTGTAATAGCTTTTTTTATTCAAGAAAATGGCAAACGAGCAAGCAGTCACCTAAGTGACTGCTACCCATAGGCAAGATAGACAAGAAAGAGGTAGACAGAAAAACTGACATTTCCTTCTCCTATCAAACCCCTTCCCCATCCAATTCTCTTTGCCTTTTTTATTAGAAATGGGTTGGAAGTGGAACTAAGACCTACTGCTACATTCTACTCTACACTAAGACACTTTGAATATGCTTCCTCAAAAGAACATTGCAGTAACCTAAAATTTATAAGAAAAATAAAATTTAAAAGAAAAGCTTTTGTTTATGGTGGGAGGAAACATAAACAAGTTTTATGTGAACACAATCTGAATATATAACTTACAAACGCGAAGAGCTTATCTTTTCATTTAGAAGGTTGCTGCAATGTTCAAAAGAAAATTTGTCTTATATATGTATTTGAAACTCATTGTTTTATGTTTAGCAACAAAATACACATTGAAATTACGATGAGTGATAATATGCTTTAATGTTGTTCCAAATCAAAATCCAAACATAACAAGGGTACATACATTATCTCTAACGATAAAATTCGTATATACGTAAATTTAAAAATATATGAAAAAAAAAGAAACCAATTTTATACAATAAATGCGGAAAAGTAAACTATTATTTACATTAGATTATATTACCTATCCATATCGTACAATTTCAATACAGTTTATCTCTTAATTAAATATAATATAGCGTAATAGCCATCTCCTTATAGTAAGTGATGTATGTTTGTTTACAGTGTTTGCGCCTTGATTTGGAACAGCATATAGATATAAGGACTGACCCGTTGGCGCAGTGGCAAGACACTTGCCTGTCGCGTCGCAGGTCGTGGGTTCGATTCCCACCCAAGACAAACATTTTAGTGCATGAACATGTCTGTTTGTCTTGTGTCTGGATGAAAGACTTTTCTTAATATGGTGGAATATACTGCGATCGCCAACCCGCATGCCAAGCGTGGCGATTATGGCACATTTCCCCCCAGTGCTGCGATCAATGGGAGAGACCTATGTCCAGCAGTGGACGATCATAGGCTGAGGTGGAGGATAGATATAAGATATTCAACTTATGGTATGTGGTGCTTTGGGTCTGTTCTCCCAAAAATCCAAAAAAAACAATAACACAGAAATTTAATTTAGAACTAATTTCTTTATCAGAGCTTACAACGTCCTAAACGTGACAGGGAATAAGCTTGTGCCTTTACATCAAGTACCTGACTCGAAAACAAGTTGGGCTTTTTTTAGGTCAGAGCTTAAACCTAAGACGCAGCGACAAACAGGTCTAATGACTGTCTTAACCTATTTCTATCTGGTTAATTATAGACAAGACAGCAGGAGGTGCCAAGGAGCTCGAGCCGCACCCAAAATCATTAAAATTCTATTGTAAATAAATATTCTAATATTTTTAACAAGCACTATTCTACCTTGTTCTGATTTAAACTACATATAGTGGGTACTTTTTAATTTTTTCCTTGCTCGAACCTAAACTCTAAGGTTCGAGGCCCCCAAAATATATAGTAGTAGTAATAGAGTATTCTGACTCACCTTGACTGTGCATTCATCAACGTGGACGCGACTCTCTTCCGCTCTTGTCCTTGTGCCATTATTTTATACACCTCATTCTTGTTATATACCTGTGGATATCAAATAAACTTAATTAAAATCCACAATAATTTTTCTCAGTAAGATTAAAAAAACAATCGTCCAAAATAAAGGGAGGCAATATGACGGCGACTCATTTACTTCGTGAGAAAGCCTATGAGTCACAAGTCACTGGGACCTTTTCCTCATTTGCCACTTTCTTCAATAATAAAAAAGAAAAAATACTTAAAAACTATCACACATACATTTATTCTTGTTTTACGGGATTTCTAGTTTGAGTTTCATTTTCATATAAAATTATATTTTATATTTTGATACCATACCAGTTCAACGGAGTTCACTGATTGAGAATACAACGATGGTTCTAATGACTTTCATATTAACTACATCTTCATTCATATACTATAGAAACCAAAAACTCACTGTAATCTCCTCCAAGCCATTAACAATATTGGAACCTTTTCTCGTAACATCCTCATAGATCCTGAGCTTGGAGTTATCTTCGGAAGTGGAAAGCAGGTCAAATAGTTCCTCATTGTACAGTTCCAAGTACGAAACCCGCACTGTGTACTCCGTGTTGGTAAGCCGGAGCTCGTCAAACAGCTGGCTGAGTGCACGTGGTATGATGCCAGCCAGGGGGTCCTGTGGGAAGTGAAGGATATGCATACAGCGGCATACTTCTCGAACATTAGGCATTATGGTGTGAGTGGAGGGAAACATTGCGCATTATACACTTAGATATAATAAAATGTTCCTGTATTTTTGATAATAAATACTTACAAAACAGAAAAAACATATTTATTCTGACAATCGAAATGAGACTTAAAATTTGTTTCAGTGCAAGTCAAGGTCATTAATTTAAGAAGTTTGCCATATATATACAAATACTTTATCTAGTTTAGTACACTATAATTTGAGCAGATCACAAACCATTAGTATCAATTTATTTAAAATTATGATGTGAATAGATTTTTGTGATGTCACATTTTTTCATAAAGTCCAATGTGAAGTTAACTTTAACTAATCCAATATGTTATATCTTAATGATATTTCTAGTATATCCAACACGGAAATTTAATTACATATTAACGACAAATATACTAACACTTTGCCATGTAGTCTCGTTTCCCGTGTTCTCACCGACCATTGTATGTGTCTTGCCGGTGCCAGTTTGTCCGTATGCAAACACTGTACAGTTGTAACCAGCTAATACTTCTTCGATTAATGGACTCACCACCTCCTGGTACACTTCCACCTGGCAAGAAAGAGAAATTTAGATGTATGCTCTGAAATTTATTGATATATGATTATACAACAGTGTTAAGTAAAGGTGAGTCATCACAAGCAAATACCAAGACTAAAGTGGAAACTTTTTTAATACTGCTTTGTGACCCACAGCTCCTTATTCTTCCCTACCATACTTCTTATCTACTACTCCCTTACTTTCTTATCTAAATCTCATCTTCTTTGCTCCACAAAGGATGGCAACTAACTAGAACACAGTGTTCCTTAGGTACACCAATTGTATCAACTCTAGCTTGTTGAGAATACATAAACACCAACTATTATGAAACATCACATAAGCTACTTTATTTATAGAATTATATTTTTGCGTAGTGTAGTTCATAGTGTTAATTAATCTATTTACCTGTTTAGTGTTGGGGCCAAAGGCTCTGTCAAAAGTGAACTTCTTGGTGTGTGCGGTCTGCTGTGACTGACGGACGACAACTTCCCGTCCATTGACCACTTCCACCACACCAAGGGATCTGATATCCCGCTCTCGCTGGTTGAGAGGTCTGATAGATATATTGGAACATTAAGTAAATTTTATTACTAACATAGTAAAATGTACTGTAGAGTTAATGACAAGGAGACAATAAGACATATTAAACCTATAACTCTCTTTTCACCAGGACTAACAGACCTGAATGTGTCATTGGTGGTGACATAGTGTCGCTATATGCTGTGTCAACTCAAGACCTTAACTCAGTAAGACTGAAATTAGTAAGTACCAAAATAATTGTGCGAAACCTTAATGAATATTATAACAGTGGTCGGCAACATGCGGGCCATATGTGGCCTGCGGTTGTGCTATTTGCGGCCCGTGATTGTTTTGTAAATTATTCATATATATCCAAAATGTTTAGTTTTTTGTGTATACCTAATGTATTACATGTAACAATTAAATTGCCTATATTTTGACCATTTTATATAGTATTTTTTTTTCTTCTTTTAAATGGGATATGACAAATTATATGTAAATTAAGCCTCTAGGTTGACATAACAAATGAGGCCTGCCTTTACTATATTTTTTGTGCCACTTTGTGGCCTCTGTCTGCCGAATGCTTCCTTAGAACATTAGCTAACTATATTTCACTTCATTTTATCTCACAATTTCCACAAATTTAAACATATCAACTGAAAACACAGAATATTGAAGGATCGAAAAAAATCCAAAGAACTATTAACTATTTATTTAAAAGTAAAATTAAAATTATAACTTTATTTATTTTATTTGAAGTGTGAATATGGAATAATATCTCTATCTGTACTTTGCGCAATGTTGCTTCTGTCCCTTCCTGCTGCATCAGCAATCAGCGCCTCATGTTTTGTAAGTAGGTCGCATTGAAGTTGATGCTGCATAAGCGGTATTACTTATAGCAACATATGTAACAAGTATTTTGTCCGCTTGATGTTTGTTTACAAACTTTAGGTCCTGATTTTGAACTGCATATACTTATTAAGATGTAATGTCCCTGACCAAAACTCTCTGTATATAATAACCTTAGACTATAATTTAGTTTTCAACAATAGTGTGGAAGGTTGAGGTATTATTGATTTTACCTGTAGTATTTTTTTTTCTATGTATCTTTTAGTTTTTAGACTGACAGGCCAAATACCTTAGATTTCAGCTTTCAGCTTATATTATACTAAAATAAGCAATATGGCAAGAGAGTGGGCAAAGCCAACCCTTGCATTCAGTACTTGGGCATCACAAAACCCACTGTAATTTTTTATAGTATTTCAATGAATATGGTAGCTATATCAGTTAAAAAAGGGATATTTCACAAGGCTTACAAATTGCTCATTCTTGGTATTTTAGTTATTTATTTATATATAGAGACATACTGAAGATCCAAAATACAAATGATTCTATGAATTCTTGTATTTAGCATACAATTTGATCTCATTGATATAAAAGAGTACTCTTGGGTAGTTATAACTTGTTACAAGACTCTTCTTGTTAATTATCTTGGGCGTTGTAACCCATGTTCATAACAACGCTAGGTTAGACCATAATTTAAATGTATGTTTGAAGCGTTGCAATGCATTTAACATTAAACTAGTTCAAAATAATAATGTCTTATCATCGACTAGTAGTAAGATTAGTCCTAATAAAATAATTTGACCAAAATTAATTGGAATTTTACCTCAAACGAACGAACACTTGAATGTTCTGATTCTTTTCTTTCCTGCATCCTTTTTCGGACGTCATCTCGAGGCACTACTTGAAAAACTATTAGCAAACTTATGCGTGCACCAATTTGACGAAACAAATTATGTAGAAAACATATAAAAAAATTCTTCAAAGTTCATACAACATCAAACGATATTCGTTAGCGTTTTAGACATCATATTATACGTTACATCGAGAATTCAAACAAATTCAAATTTTTCGTTTGCGTTAGTGTAGCCACTACAAAAAATTCCTACTGTGGAAGATCTCTCGCTTTACATGAAAGTATTTTGGCCTCTTATAATTGAAATTTTGAATGAAATTAAATTATCTCAAAAAAAATGAAAATAAATTCCTGAATATCTTTACAAATAAATGATTTCATACTTATCTTTAATATTATTTTAACAATATTCCCTATCAACTAAACAGTACTCTGGGCTTGCTGATGTTGCCTGACGTATTTTTTTTTAATATGTAAAATCATATAAAATATAATAAGGTAAATTATTAATTCTATTTATTGATTCTGGTTAATCCTATTTTATTTTAGGACGTAATAACAAGCACGGAAAAATTAGAATGAGCACTGAGCACTAAGTTAGTTCTAGTTCTTACCGCTAGATGGTACAATAATAAAAGAAATAGCTTCAAAAAACTTTTAATGTATGACAATACGAAAAACAAAAATAAATACGTTACACAAGGGCATTTTATTCTAAACTATTGCATAAAGGACATATATACATGTCCGACCTGGGAAGTGATGCGTTTTTCCGATTGGTATCGAATAAACACCACGGAGTCGGAACTTTCACTCATACGTGGGATTTACTCATTTTCCAATAGCAAGCCTTTCAAATATCGCTAACCTCTTTTGACATCTTTCTAGTTCAAATTCACATCAAGTACTATTTTTTTGGCAAAGATATTGAAATATTATTATTTGTATACTATTTTTCTGATTGTTATTAGGAGAGTAGTGCACCATCCCCTTTCTCCGCAAATAATTGTGACCACAATTATATCCTGCCACTTCGTATAAAAAAATTAATTACATTATGGAATACGAAATGTCGATTCTTTGAGTTTAGCTGGTCAGGTAAATAAATTAAATAAATAATTTAATTTCCGTACGACTTAATTAAATTTTGGTTCCTAATTTGCCACCCCTTAAATCTGCTGTAAACTGTAAAGTGCTGTTTGCAGTGCTCCGCTTGTGTCCTCGGCTTAAGAAGATCTACATATTTCAGTAAAGAAAAGCCTTCCTCTGCCTTTTTAATAAAAAAAAAAAGATCGCGCCACGATGCTATTTCCTTTAACTTGTGTGGTATAATTATGAATTAATCGAAGAAGAGTTCTGATCCTAGTCCTAGTCTTTTAGGTCTAGGGCACATAGTGTATTTAGATAAGCCAGCATTATAATTATTTATCCTGATAATATTAGGAAGGCATCGTCAATTTTTGTATTTAAACGCTTGCTTTCGAATCAATGCCTTTCCCTGAACAAATAATTTCTAACAATTAATACTGAAGATGGGAGTCCTGTCTTCTTATGTTTGTATGTAATAATATATGATATTTTTTTTCTATTAATTCTACTCTTTATTTAGTGCACCTCTTTGTCTTTTCTTCTATTAATGCGTGGTCGACTGGAAGAGAAATCCTGTAGGCATTAACCGCCATTTGTGCTTGTGTGCAATGAAGTTTTTTAAATAAAATAAAATATAATAAATTGTAACAAAAATTTAGTAACACTTAGTTTGGTCTCGCGCATATTTTAGAAATTATATTTATTGATTTAATTACGTAGATATCATATGTTTGATCTACTGCTACTTATGTGACAAAATAAAAATGGAACACATAAATGAGTAACATCATTATCCAAAGAGTTTTTGCGGGTGCACAACACTCATTACACCGTTTCCTCTTGTGCTTTCTTGAAGAAAATTAAAGAGTCGCCGCATTAATTCTACCCGTATGTCGCTATGTTTTTGCCTCGGTTGGTAGCGTTATGGCGGCCCTCTCGGGCTCTTTTTGCCCGCCAAGAGAGCCGAGTTCCCAGACTCGGCCCGACCGACAAAAAGCCGCCCGAGTCGCCGAGCCGCGAGCACGGGAATCTCAATAAAAACGCTAACTTCTCTCAATAACTCGCGACGCGATGAAATACTATGAGTTCCTCTACGTTTTTACGTTTTCAAAAGTTTTTTCGCGGGCAATTTGCATCGGTCCCCATGTCGGCCATTTTGTAGTTTTTCCCGCGCGCGACAGTTTTGAAATGATGGCGCGTTCCGAAAATTTTAGTTGTGTAAAAAATATGAAATGTATGCTTATCGAAAAATGAAAGCGAGATTTCTGTTTAATGTTTTATATGATAAGGAGGTAACGAGCTGTGATTCACCAGATGTAAAGTGATCCGTCTTTGAAAATACACAATATAGGATCTGCAGGTTCATTGCTTGAGTTTAGGAAAAAGAGAACTATGTTGTTTCAAACATTTGTGAGGCGCCACAGCCATTTTGGTGAAAAGTACATAGGTTTGAAATGCTATTGATTTGTAGCGAATGAAATTTGTATGGAATATGTGCGAATGGAAATGGTCTTCTGTTGTGATGAGGGATACCAAAATTTTGCTGTTTTTTTTTTGTTAATTTTCACCGTCGATATCGGAGGTGTAAAATTAAGAAATGAAATATATGCGAGGCTTGCGTTCGTTGCATTATCCGAACTATAAATATGGCAACAAAAGTGAGTAATTTAAACTTGTTATTTCGTTAGCGAAGAAGTGTGCCGTTGAAATAACATATTTCATTGTAATGGAACCGGTATTGACCAGCAATTTATTTTAATTGGTTAAAATAAAACTCTATTTATCTTTATGTCTTAAATAAATATGATTGGTAACTAAAAAAAGGATTGTCTTTATGAAGTTTTATTTTTCAATGCATAAATTAGAATCTAAATAGTGAATCTAAATTTGAATGTTACATTGTTACAACTTTCCCCTTAACTTCTGTTATTTCAATTACTTATTTTTTACCGAGAGCTTATTTTGGTATTATTTTATAATTAAGATGATTGTTATTTAATACATTTAATTTACTAGATTTGTTAAAGACTTTTAATGCGTACCGTAAATCATTTGCATAGCGTTATTAATTTTTAATTTAGCATTTTATCACATCTTGAACGGATGACCGTTTGAAGTTGTTTTTTTTTTGCAATATTTTTCTATTTACAAGCTTCGAAACTACAAATTTCTGTTGATGACAATTGATATGTATACTTAGATTACTTATTACAATTGGTTTATTTGATGCATTGGTACTACAAAAAATCTGAGATTGAGATTTTTCAGTTTCGGTAGTGTCATACAACTGATGGAACAGTCGATTTGAGAATTGTTGTGTTTTCCAGAACATAAAGATAATAATATAGGGCCTGAACTTACTGCCTTGATATTTCGAGGTGCGGCAGTGGCGCTACTCTACGATATTGTACCCGGAATTTGGTACATTGATATATATAATCGATTCCAATAATCGGAAAAATTTATTTCCCATTATCCTTTCCTGACAAGGTTTTTACAAGCTGGCGCTCGAGTTAGCTCGCTCAGTGCCGGTATCTTTGAGCCTGGTTTTTGTCGTGTTAAAATAATCGCATAGAGACGCTTTCTAGATCGCTTTCCTGTTTGTACGGGCCAACCTGGCGACCTAACCTGTACGTGAAATCGTCTACGACACTCTTGTTGTTCGTTTTCTACTAAGGCAAATGTTTTCTTAGCTTTTGATATACGTTTGGTATTTCAAGCGATTCATGAGATGTTATATGACAGAGCCAGAGAATTTTTGCAGGTAAGGAAACTGAGAGGAAAGGATGGCAAGGGTTAAGGAGATTAGGCTTCCGGC
>DWLR01005108.1:0-11306 GCA_018246295.1 Papilio alexanor hazarajatica
ACATGTTCATGCACACAAATGTTTGTCTTGGGTGGGAATCGAACCCACGACCTGCGACGCGACAGGCAAGTGTCTTGTCACTGCGCCAACCGATCAGTCAACCAAGGGGTATAGTTAGCCGGGTTTATTGATTTTGTTTAATTAAATACTAGTTAACTATCTTAAGAATAATTTAAGACATATTGACGAAAAAGACGAAACATACGGGACGATTTAACCTTGTCACTATCAATGCATGTCATTAAACTGTTAGTATACGATCATATTATACTATTATCTAATGTGGTACTGACACTTAGTATGCATAGCATCATTATCGACTATTCTAATGGATTGACAATGTCAGGCAAAATACTGTACGATTTTACGAAATTTAGTTTTGGATTTCGCATACCAACCATTCTTTATGGTACAAACAAGGTATAAAATATACACTTTAGTTTAGTAGATTTCCGCTCAACGGAAGAGTCGAGATACAACAGCGCAGCTCTTTTATGAAAGACTTGACAGCTATCTTAAATAATGTGTTCAAATTATATTATTGCTATAAAAATTATATAATCTCGGTAAATTTCCATACGCTGTTAACATAAAAAGTTCTCGAATTTGTCAAATTAAAGCGCCCGAGCGAAGTTCCCGCGTGCAGGTTTGTTCGTAAAAAACGATCTCTCACCAAATTACACGAGAGTTAATTTGTTCGTGCAAAACAACCAAGGATATGCATTTGGACCGGTTTCTTGGTGTATTTCAATGCCCTCGATTTGATTGCAAGGCCATTTACATACAGTTATGTCGTCAACATAATTGCATGTATTATTGCCAAATCCTACCTTAAAAATTGATGATATCAACATAAAAGCTTTTATCTGCTGTTTGATCCATCGCCTTCAGTTTTTTTTTTTTTCATTATTTTAATTTCAGTATTATTTTTTCTTATTTTAATCCTTATTTTTAACTTATTTGTAAACAATATACTTTAAAAATCTACAGACAAAAAATGATATTTTAAAATACACTAGGTGTTTAAAATAAGTTTCATAACTATTACATTTAATATCAGAGACATACATGTTCTTTTAACATGTGTAAAAAAATTAAATCTTGTGTTAGGTCACAAAAGTAATTTTAAATTTAAATTGCTAGATTTAAAGTACGAAAATATTGCAATTGCAATTTAATTTTATCATTTATGCGAGGATAAAATGTATTCAGCTGTCGATGAAATTATTTACGTCCTCTTTAAATGAAATTAAATGTGCAATTTAAATTACACGATACCAAGATGACATTTTGCTTATCTGTAATAAAAAAAAATCTTTATCATGCAGCATTGCATTTTTGTTTTTATCGTCAACCCCACCTGTATATTTAAAAATGTTTATTTAGTCACAGTTTACGCTCGAATTACGTATGTTCCAAATAATGACTGACTGGTTGGCGCAGTGGTAAGATAGGTAAGGCAGAAGCCTTTCATGTCGCAGGTCGTGGTTTCGATTCCCACACAGGACAAACATTTGTATGCATGAACATGTCTGTCTTGAGTCTGGATGTAAAGACCACCGGAGGACGGGCCGCAGCGTTCTTTTCTTAGTACGGTGGAACATACTGCGATCGTCAACCCTCCTGCCAAGCGTGGTGGTTATGGCATATTCTCCCTCAATGATTCGATCAATGGGGGAGGGCTATGTCCAGCAGTGGACGATCATAGGCTGAGGTGGATGTTCCGAATAAAGATTTAAATAATGTAAACAAACACCTCACCTTAAAGTTCCTAACTTCTAAGTATTTGCGGAAACTTACTTTTTCTCACATTACCGTATATTATTAGCTATCGATAAAATAGGTTCAATTTTACTTCACTTTATCTCACATATATATTATATTTTGTTACAAAATTTCTGATGAAAATATAAAATAGTGTAATAACAGCGTTATATGTATAGAAAGTGACGTTTGTTTGATCGTATAGGTGTTCATTTTGAATAAAGTATACACAAAATCATTCCATCGACTCCGTTCTACCATCACACCTTTAAACGCGCGGCTAGTCAACTCAAGTTCAAACAATAAATTTAAATTATAGAATTCCATATCTCTTCCCTTTGATTATCGCATCAATTCACATTAAAAGAACAGTTTGATTACACCTGTAATCTATATGCACTGTTTTAAAATCATTTTATGACTTTTATAAATATTATGAAGTGGAAAAAAGATACTTAAACCGAGATCCGAATTACTAAGAAACAATCAATATTACTTTAAATGTAGATATAAAAAGTAAGTCGGCCAATTTATGAAGGCACCGAGGGGCGATGGGATTCATCAAAAATCGATTACTTACTGCAAATTGCGGTTTAACAACTGGTTGCGAGCGCTTTGCACTCGAATGCGCGATATGACTTAACTAGCGTTTGTTTGCTGTAATAAGCGTAAATAACACGTGAGCTTGTGTCGTCTCCTGATGGATTATGATATCGCAGAAATAACTTTCAAGACGACAATTTAATTTTGTTTAATACTAGTTATTTAGCACTCCCATAATAACGGGAAATACAGCGGACAGACAGATATTTTATATGGTCTATTTTTTGTGTAACCACGTGTTCTTGCTATATACCAAGTTTCATTACGATCTTGTAAGCCTTTCTAAAAATTAATTATGAAACAAAGATAGACAAAAATTTCAAAGAATAGTAGTACTGATGTCAATGATGCATAAATAAATATTTATTAAAAAAAAAAAAAAAAAAACTGCAACAACAAAGATACTACAGATTTATACAATATAAATAATAAATAAATTAAAAAAATTAATTAGGAAATAATTTCAGCTATTGCATAAATTAAAAAATATTATTATATTAAAAAAGCCATTTCATTTTACCCTGTAGTGAAACGATTATACTAACTACAAATTACACAAGACAATATTTAAATAATTGGGGAAATGTTTGTTACATCATTTAAGTCACTTTCCGGTATATGGGGCTAAACTTGCCCTTTATTAGACAGACCGTAATCTATTTACTATCGCTGCTCATGCCAAGGTTGTAAAAGAAGTCTCTTATATTACAATAAGCAAACGTCTACATGTGACTGACATTGTTCTTGCAATCCCACAGTTAACTAGCGGGATAGACAGAGATAACCGATTTCTATCTCATATGGACGGGACACATCTCTCTCTTCTCTTACATTTCTTTGACCATACTGCTCTTAATATTATCCTTTGAGTACACCCCGAATGCTGTTGATGTCAGTGTGTACCTACTTCTACGATGACCCCTACCAACAATTCACTCAAGCCATTCATTCTTGCAACACATTTGTGTTTTGTCCCTCCTCCTCAATAACCCAACAACATGCCTGACTATAAAAACGGTTTTTAGTTATATTTTCTTTCTTATATTAAAAAAAAATTGAGAAAATCCGCACCGCCGCACCTTTCAGGTTTAATTTAAACTAAGCCGTAGCAATACTTTACACGATTCACATAAAAGAGCCGTTGAACCAAAACATTTCAGAGTTATATACAAGGAGTACATATGAAGATTACGATGAGAAGCGATAATGTTAATGATTCAAAAATAAAAAAGACATTAATATGGTTATCATTAGGGATAACAATTTCATATATCTATTATACTTTCTTTAACTTCCCTTGTGATAGTTTAAAACTGCGCTACAATAAAACGATACATGTTTTTATTCCCATTAGAAAAAACAACATGTGGTGCACACTTGTAACCATTACGAAATATGTCCTAGTTCCACACAATATTTCGAAACTTTTTCCTTTATAGTACAGTTACCGTGTCGAAGTTTGGTGATTGTGACATTTATATAAGTCTATATAAGACTAATAAATCTAATTTTAGCTATAACTAATCTAGCTTACTCCATATCTTATTTATACTTAATTAATTTAAATTAGAGAGATCAGGATTCGATTCTAAATCAGATTGTACCAATGAGATTATAATTTTTTTTAGATTACTTAAAAATTCAATAGTTGAGATTTGTAGCTATCAGTTCCGCAACAAAGGAAGACACAAATACTGCGTACTATTTATTCAATTATAAACGATCGTTGCGCACCAGAGTATCTGAAGTGCAAATTTCGATCGGCAATAGTGACGATTATAAGCTTCGATCCTCTCAAAGCTTAAGTTTAGTCGTGTTTTCGTGCCGTGCTGACTTCCTTTCTGATTCTTTTGCAGTTACTGCTATAAGACTCCGGAACGAGCTTTCAGATACTATTAGGAAGGCATCGTCAATTTATGTATTTAAACGCTAGCTTTCGAATGATTGCCTTTCACTGAACAAATAATATCTAACAATTAATACTGAAGATGGGACTCCTTGTTGTGTATGTAATATTATATGTATGTATTCATCTAATTATATTTGTATATATCTGTACATGTATTAGATTTTTTTCTATTGATTTCCCTTTTTATTCAGTGCATCTCTTTGCCTTTTCTTCTATTAATGCGTTTTCGACTGGTAGAGAATGCCTATAGGCTGTAAGTCTGCCATTTGTACTTATGTGCAATGAAGTATTTTAAATAAAAAATAAATTTGTACCCTGTACTGATAGGTTTATCTTCTTTTACGTTTGGATTGAACCCAGTAAATAGCAATTCACTCGCACTAACATAAAAGCCGCGCGAACAGATTTTATTACAGAAATCAAGAAACTTTGTCACGTCGAATTGAAGAACGGCCGTCATTACGAACATGAGAAGAAATTAGCAATTACATTAATGAAAATGGAGGGAACGTCCGTCTATCTGTCTATGAGCGAGCCGCAATAAAAACCGGGTAATTCGACTAATAGCCCGGAGCGGCCGCGAGCGATCGCCGAGATACAATAGACGCAAAGTTGACGTACCATCGATACATCACTTTACAGTTTGACAGCTAAATTATAGGCAATGTATGGTCAGCACAAGAGCGACCGGTTACCATGAAAGGCCACATTCGCCTATATTCTAAGAGTCCGCATAAACACGCATTACCATTTCCCTAAACCGGCCTATAGCATTCCACATTACCACTCGATCGTCGATCAGCCATTCGACGAAATTATTCAGTTTCTTCACATCGTCTATATCGGGCTAGATGCATCGATCTATTTTCTAAGAAACACGATTTTCTTTCTAAGCTCAACTCACACGTCGATGATTTTTTGTTCAACGAAGTCCGGCTTGCAGTACATCTTCCTTCATCTACGGTCTATACAAGTCATTTACGGATACTTACTAACCCGTTGTCCTAAGCGAGCGACGTGATGCGTTACTACGACGCGACAACGCGAGATGATCGCGGCAATGTAGGCCACAAACACATTATCTATGACTTGATTTTTTGCGTGATGTAAAATCACTTCATGTCGCGTCGCATTACTCCGTTTGTATTACTTAGGACAACCGGTGATGCATCGGTGGAAATTTTTTATAGCGTCTTTTGCCCTAAAAAAAGTTGTTTGAACATTTTTGTAAACCATACCGGGGGACCTAACTCGTTTTGAAAAAAAGTGCACTCGAGAAATGCTGCAATTTGAAGCAAAAAATAAAGTGTATTTACTACTGATTCATTTAGAAACATATTTAAGATAAAGTTTTAAAGTCAGTAAAAGGTAACCAAGTTCTTATTACGTGACAACTGCTATGACACGATAAAAGTCCATTGGATTTCCTAAAGATATTTTTCGGCTTGTTTATGGTCATAAAAATACTTACGAAGTTAAAGGGTAACACTAGTTGTTTCAATACGTTTATCACTGACCTGTGTCTTTCAGCATTAACTAAGAATAAATTTAGTTTATTACAATCACACTTCACAAACAAGTTTATTCCGACGCTCACGGTCGCTTTCCGAGAAATATTCATCGCCCATCAGATGCAATTGTCTACATGGCAATGAATGTTTTTATATATATATAGTTACATTCTCAAAGAGAAGAGTAGACAATAATACTAACTGACAGAAAACTTTTTTGGCTTCATAAAAGGGTTGAGGGCACACACATTTGATGTACTTCAAAAAGATCAAAAACTTCTTCCATTTAAATTTAATCTCACTTCTTCTTCCTACGCTTTTTTCCCATTCATTTTGAGTCAGCCTTCCTTGTTGTTGTTACCTTCCAGACGATACGATTTCTGGCGGAATCCTTGTCAAATTCTACAATTTTCAGGTTCATTTGGACCGTCGTCAACTAGTGGTAGGTTGCTTTCCGATTCCGCGTCGTCGTTGGTAAGTTTAAACAAAATTTAATCTCACTATTAGTTCATAATAGCGAAACATTCATTATAATTCGTATGATAAATAATTAATTTTTGTGAATAATAATAAATTGGGGTCCATCATATAAACGTGTGTCATTTAATAACAGATACAAACTGAAATCAATGTGTTTTCTGCTGACTGTACCGTAAACGCGACAAGATTTATGAGATAGTTTAAATGATTCCGTTCGCTTAAAATTCACTCACAAAGCACAAAAACTTTGATTACATAATATTTAATCGATACTTATTGAGCAATGCGTTCTCCAGTCGGTTTAGATGTTAAATAATTTTGAGTTTATTCACGTCTCGCATACGAGATGTAATGTAGATAAGGCAAGCTAGATATGATATGTCACCGTTAAATCGTGAACACACTTATTTTATAAACTCACTAGACATATCGGTGGAACAGAACGAGTTCCTAATACTATTAAGAAGGCATCGTCAATTTTTGTATTTAAACGCTTGCTGTCGAATCATTAGCTTTTCCTGAAGAAATAATTTCTAATAATTAATACCGAAGATGGGCGTTCTATATTGTTGTAAATGTATGTATTAATTTACATATCTTTTTATGTATGTATTCATCTAATTATGTTTACGTATATGTATACATGTATTTGATAATTTATTTTTCTATTAATTCCTCTCTTCATTCAGTGCACCTCTTTGCCTTTTCTTGCATTAATGCGTGGTCGACTGGTAGAGAATTTCTATAGGCATTAAGTCCGCCAGTTGTACATATAAATTTCATAAGCTGTCGTAAAATTGTAAACTGAACGAAACATTTTCAGTTTAAGGCATTTTCCTCAATTGTTTAAAATCTATATATGTACTTCAAGGCGTAAAATTGTAAATTTATTTATATGTATTATTGCTGTATAGTACCAATAGAGAATAGTTAAAATAGCAGTTAATAAAAGATTAGGTTATTTTAAAAATTAAACGCTTATAATATATAGATAAAAAAAAATAATTGATCAAAGAAATAATAGGTTTGTTACATTTAACACGTCATACGCCACTTTGTAAAGGTGTTGACGTCATACGTCAGTTTATAATATAACTAGTGTGGTTATAATTAACTGGGTTTATAATTTTGCGGTAACATATCCGTAATACAGGAATTTGTCTTAACGGCGCTATGCGTCATACAATATTTATGTTTTCTTGTTTCATAAATCTTATCCGAGCGATTGAAGGGCCCGTTGTTTATTTATCGTTCTATGTTCCAATCTAATAAGTTACGTATACTTACTTAATATTTTTTAAAGTCAAAAAAAAACAAGATTTTAAAAGTTTTTGACCAAGTTTTCAAAGATTTTGTTTTAATAAATATTTTTGAAACTTAAATGTAATGACATTATCGTTATCATCATGAGGCTGTATCAGCCCGCAGCTGACCATAGGCCCAAAACAAACATAATATAAGATAGAGATAAAATGATATATTAATAAACATGTGTATGTATGTATGTATGTCTGTTCTATTGTGGCCACCTGTAGACTAAACGGCTTTACCCATTTTGAACAGAGATTTCTCATTCGAATTCGATTTGTATTCTTCCCCGGAGTACCATAGGGGACGCTTGTCTCCGTTTGGGTTAGTTGGTTTTTTTATTTCATTATTATCCAAAATCATTGCAATGTTATGTTAGCTTGCTTAGAAAAAATCTATTTAATTTCTGTTCTAGGTCTCTTGTTTGCAATTATTATACACATATCACTCGAAAACATTCATATAATTTCGTCAAAACAAAAATATATTTTCAACGATAAGAATATTATGTGCCGTCAACATGTTGGCTACGTGCAAAGTGATTTAAAATTATACATTTAAAATTATTCTTCGCTTGCTTATTTACTTGAGTTATTTCAATATTAAACGTAAATTAAAAATATTTAACTGAAAAAAATTGTCGTTTTACAATTTTCTTCCTTATTATTTTCTACTGTTAGGTTCTTATTTGAATACGTAGATTATAGACGTAAAATACTGTTAACATAGTAGATTGAACCTTACTCTCTTAACTTTAGAGTGATAAATTAAGAAATTTTCCAATTCTTAGTGTACTTGCAAGATTGTAGCTAATAGCACCGCGAAGAGTTGTTTGCCGAGTAATTATAGCAAAGTATCCTATCTATTATAATTTGACTCACGTTCATTTTAATTTTAACTATTTATCATGCTTCTTAAATTTATTTTATCTCGCACAGAGCACTTTCATTACTTGTTGAATGTGCCACTTTATTCAAAAAGGAAAAACACATTTGATGTTTAATATTTGCATCACATTTGTTGTACAGAATTAAAAGAATCAATTTTATTCCACTACATTCACTAATCACGACAAAAAAGAATTTTAGCAGAAGAATAATTCTCAGAGACTAAGATAATGATCAAAGAGCAAGAAAATTTTCGCAACGTAACTGAAAAATCGTCGGCAATGATGAAATCCATAATGGCCACCAATCGCACTTTCTTAATTAGACAACAGAAAGAGATAAGAGGGACAGTGCGACAATTCACACTAGGTAGAAGAATGACATTGTGGCAGTCGACGCTAAGATAACAGAATGTAACAAAGTGACAGTATGACAGTCCACGCTGAGAGTAACAGAGCAAAAGTGTGACAGTTTACACTTAGATAACGGAGTTTAACACAGTTACAATGTGACAGTCAAAACTAAGGATTATTTAAAAACTTGCGTTAGATTTTACATTTAAGCTTCAACCGCAGCCATTTTCAATCTTGACACGAAGCGAAGCCGAAATCCCGTCAGGTAGGCGTATATTTAACCTGTGAAGTGTTATTACAGTTCTTAGACCAGGCCAACGCATTTAGCTTCGCCGTAGAGCCGTCGAAAGCTTTAGAATGCGTTCGTCTTGTCGGTTTGTTTGTAAGACATGACGAATGTGCATACGCCTTGCTGCAAAGCAAATTTAATCACTACTTTGTATGGCGTCTTGCAGAGTTACACCTACATCTGCACCACAAGTTAGTCCACGGAAAATAACCCTTACATCTCTAGTAATAAAATAATAAAGATACTTTACAATACTACAAATAAAACGATTTCTGTATTGTGATGCTTATTCTCCACGCATCTGGAGAATGCTTACGACATATGTTTTTAGATAGACTTTGTTTATATTGCCTCGTTGTTGGGTGGTCTGTTTCCGTATCTGAAGTTCCATGGTCGATCCTTGGGGGTGCAACTGACATCTTAAACGGTAAAACTGATAAAAGACATTAGACTGTTCACATCGGTCCCAGTAAATTCCAACGGGAATTATATTTAGGAAATCGATTTCGTAAGGAAGAGTCTAATGTGTATTTTTCTAACTGTTTAAAGAAAGCTTTACAAGCTTTAAAAGCTATAAGACCTTACATCTTCATTCCAAGCCTTGCTGGCCATGATTTATTTATTTAACATGGTTTCTCCACAAAATCACATGTATTGGTTTAAATACATTATTATATATATTACATATGTATTATTATTTATTTATTTATTTATTTATTGAAAAAAATATAATTTTATACATATAATAAGGTTCCGGTTGCGATATTAGTAACACGGCTTTATATTGTTCTCCGTTTTTTTAATTAAAATTAGGTAGAAACATAATTCACATCTCGCAAAATAGTAGTGGATTTTAAAGTTAACGTGACACAGTGCATAAATATTACAATAGTTGTGTGAAATAAGTGTCAACAGCTAGAAATTTTACAAGTATAATATCAAAAATCGTCAGTTACACGACATAACGAGTTACAAATGACAGCAAGTCAGTGGCAGTTACAACAAAAGATCTGTATTTACACTGCTACTTAAATCAAGGCTGCCAACATATACGAAGAATACGTTCCGTTTCAAGTATTTTAATACGTTGACAGGGAAAAAGCAATTAACCCTCACATTGCTACTCAAATCAGAGCTGCCAACATTCACGAAAGTACGTTCCGTTTCAAGTACAAGTATATAAAATGAATGACTTTGAAAAATTTTTTGATAAGTTGAAAATAGAAATGTCACAACAAATGTCAAAGCAAACAAGCGACATAATTACACAAATAGACGATAAAATTAATCCTCTAATATTAGAACTCAAGGAGTTAAAATTGGAAAACGAAAACTTAAAAGAAAAAATTGTAAATTTAGAAAAATATAAAAGAAAAAATAACATTATTATATATGGAATGAAGGAAATCGAAAAGTCATCGGTACATTTAATGGAAATAACCAGAGATAAAATTAAAAACGATCTTAATATTTCTATCGATAACAAGGATATAGATAACATTTATCGAATCGGAAAAACGAATCAGGGTAGCGAAAAAATAAGACCTATATTAATAACATTTGTAAATGGCTGGCTGAGAAATAAAATAATGATGAATAAAAAGAAATTAAAAGATGTACAAGCTTCTGAGGACTATCCTAAAGAGGTTCTGGCCAAGAGGAAAGAACTACATACAAGATTAATAGAGGAAAGGAATAAAGGCAACTTTGCAGTTATCAAATACGATAAGATAATTATTAAGGAAGGAAATTATGGAAGTGAAAAACGAAAAAGAGAAACCACCCTGTCCCCAAAAGCACAAAATCAGCCTAGAAAACAATATGTTACTTCCAGAGCAAACAGAATAAACGCCTTTGATGTGATGAGAACGAGAAGTAACTCCTTGTCATCGTACACCCCTACATCGGAGAAAAGTAACTAGGACAAAGTCATCAGCCACCGGAATAAAACTAAAAATGAAATCAAAACACATATCACAAATAATAAATCATTCCCCAAGCCGACTGGTCCTCGTGGGGAATTAGACCAACACCCTCCATCTGACATTAAAGTAAACAAAACTGAAAGAAGAAATTACTTAAAATTGTGCACGTATAACGTTAGATCCTTGTCATCAACAGAAAGATACTTAGAACTTACATACGCACTTGAAAACATAGATTTTGACATTTTAGGGATTTCTGAAGTAAGAAGAATGGGTT
>DWLR01005109.1:0-11306 GCA_018246295.1 Papilio alexanor hazarajatica
TACGCAGATTTAAAATATTTTGCAAATTATAACCTGTGTACAAAGTGGTCTCAAACTTTTGGCCGGCAGTGTACGTCTCTTTAATACTCGCATTTTGGTTGATTTTGACCCGTGGCCAAAAAAGGTTGCCGACCCCTGATCTAAGGAATTAATCCTATACATCTCGGGCTCCGAAGATATACCGAAATTTGAAATATTGACAGTTTTAAGAAAACCCCTATTTGGGTTTAATCGATTTGTAATGAGACGAACTGTGAGTATAAATGACTAGAAAATTACATAAAATATATATATATTTTAATTTTGAAGTTTTTTTTGAACATAAGCATTATAAATTGGCAAATTAATAAAAAAAATCCATGCTGTATTGTTTCAATATTTATTATTATGTATTTAAACATAACCTTGTCTTTAATGGAATAAATCTTAGCAATAACTCGTTATTTTACTGCAAATTTTTTTACAATTTTTTTAAAACATGTGTGGATTTAGAATTACAATTAATTTAAAAAAACCAAAAAAGCTGACTGTGAGTGAAAAAACTGATTATTGATATATGACGTCTACTTATGTAGTTTCGACGCGCGGCGTATGAACGCAAGATTTGTAACAAAAAATTATAAACTATTAGTCCTTTACTACATTGGAATTGATACTAATATATACATCATTATCTCAGCCTATGATCGTCCACTGCTGGACATAGACTTTCTCCATTGATCGCATCATTGGGGGAAATGTGCCATAATCGCCGCGCTTGGCTGGCGATCGCAGTATGTTCCACCGTACTAAGAAGAGGATGCACACGACAGACATATTCATGCACATAAATGTTTGTTCTGGGTGGGATTAGAACCCACGACCTGCGGCGTGAAAGGCAAACAAACATCTTACCAACCGCGTAAGCCGGTCCGTCACTAACATATTAGAAGGTTAGAAAAAGGCGATCAACCGCAAACATGTTGCACAGACAATTTTCATCATCATCTTGCGGTCCTATGGCTAATGTGCTGACGTCATATTTGTTATGACACTCCAGGGAATAATACGAAACTAAGGATACGTCCCTCTTCAAAATCGATTAACCCGTTTAGGCGGCAGAAGTTAATGAAACGGGCATACATATTACATACATATACACGCGTAAAAACATTACCCTCTGGGTCAATCGCTAAATAAACATAATTCTCCATCTCATAGACTATTTATTTTTATATACATAATTACGATATCTATTTGTATATTTTCGGAGAATAAGGAATTCATGTTTCACGAATCTTTCATATATTTTATGCCAAGGTCATTGAGAAGTTTGCCAGGTGTGACTCTCAAGATATTAGAAATTGGGGTCAAAAAAATTGTGTCGAGTGTTTTAGCCAAATTGAAAGTGTTAATGAGGGACTATAACGAAAACTTATGGGGAAAAGACAGCGTCATGTAAAACTGTACTAAGACTTTGTTGGTGGCTATTTTCTAAAGCGCTAGATGCGGCTTCAGGATCCCGTATAGGACACACGGGAGCAAATTGAACTTATCCACTGATCTATTATCGCTTTGCGACGATTAACCTGTATGTTCATCGATAATTAGTCACTTATTTAAATAAGTCTCAGTACATAAATATTTATAAAACCAAAACTGCTAAATGAAAAGATAAACCTGTTTTTCTTATTCTTATGTATTAGATATTCATGGTTGTTCTACGGCATATTTAACCCTATATAACCGTTCGTAAAAATCAGATTGCAAATGTTATCTCTGTTCATTCCCATGCCTTTAAATGACCTGAGACTAAGAGATTATATTTTTCCTTAAAAGTACGAATAAAATTGCAAGCCCACCCTAAAACGAATTTATCTAATGATTAGTTAAATATATATCTATGTATATACATATATAAATAAAAATCGATGTTTGTATGTTTCTCCTCCATGCGTTCCCAAACCATTGATCAGATTGTGATGAAACTTTAGGCTGTTATAGAGCTAGGGTTTCTGGTCCAAAAAAAAAATTATCTATAAAAAGTGTTTTTAATTTTCAATGTAACTTTTTGCACGATACTTTGATATTATTTTGACATTTTAGATTCTTTTACTTTGCTTATCATTGCATCGCATGCCAGGCTCCGCTAGTAATCATGTAAATCCTGAGATAGTGGAAAGAGGTCAACATGAACAATGTCTAGGTCATTTTTATTAAAAGAAAAAAAAACCTGTTCGCCGACATCAAGCTTTTCTTTATACGAATACGTATTGCGATAATTTTATAAAGATACAAGGATAACTACTTATGTATGTTAAACAAATAAATATGGTAAAATTAAAGTTGAAAAAGTAACGTATATTAACTGACGTTTACAAATCGATTTCATGCAAATTGCTTTTGGTAGTAGCTAGAAGTTCAAAACAAGGAATATTGTCTGTTTAGCACAAATAATCATGTCTACCTACTATAGCCATTTCATTTCTTTCAACCATTCAAATGAAAAATCTCAAAAAATATCGTGTGATAAATAATATGGCGTCACTACTAATTCTATCATACTTTGTATAAACCTAATAATATTTTTAAATTATACGACAGCCAACCGACGCTGCGTCGTCCATTTTAATAACTATTTATCGTACTTTTGACTTGCGAGTGATGGTTACAGGAGTCTATTGGACTATTGGATTGGTACATTATAACAATTTAATTTAGGAATTGTAACAATTTTACGTAATGAAAGTTAGTTAAATCTATTTAGATGTTGACTAGATACAGTGCTGAAGAATATAAAATTGGGAAAGAACTTTCGGAAAGTAATATTCTGGGAAGTCGTTAAAATCATATTATAAAAATGACAACTAAAATTATAAACTAGTAATGATTATCAATATTATTAGAAAAGGGCAATCGTAGATAAGGCACGCTGTGCGCTTGCCGATATCTTTGAATATATTAGTGTGATAATTATATCGTGAGTGCGGATTGCATTTTATCATCTTCATTAATGAGTCTGGTCGGAAAAATGACTGAAAAAATATTACGCAATGAAATGTTTAGTACAATAATCAATAAACGAAATGAACAATCATGCCAATAACCCAGGTAGGTGGCAGAGTTTACGGATTTGATTTTTTTTTACTATTCCACCTAAGCGTAAAACACTTGTGATAGCATATGGGAAGCGACTATAGTTGAATGGCCCCTCATTCGAACCCATGACCTCATGATCGGTAGTCCGCATCCTAAGACCTTAGACTATAGGCGCTTTGCCCCATGATCCTTGCATACCCATCTCGATTCTACATTATACATTCTACGCATCAATTGATCAGCGTTTATCTGATTAATTACCAATCGAGTCAGTACTTTGTTCAACCACCTGCCAACACTGATTCTCTTGCAAACTTATTTTTGCAATATAAGAGGCCTATTTCTTTGACATATTCCGTGACACAGCTTAGCTAAAACTTTAACTAAAACTAAAACGAGCAACAACTCATATTCAAAACATTATAACACTTAAGACACAATTAAGTAATTGTTGTTATTATATATGTTACTAAACATAAAAAAACTGATCATTAAATTATAATCAAATAATTGAAGAGAAAAATAAATATATACACTTTTTCGAACCAACAATATAATGTTACAGTACAGTACACTTAATGGACTAATCATTACATAGATTAAGGCAAAAATGTTTAAATTGTAGTTCAAACATTACTTTGAACATCATTAGATTAGTAAGGTTGCACCAATTTCATTTGTACATGCTCCAAAAAGTTGTCCAATGTAAAGGATAACTTCCCTAATGTCAATGCTTTACATTGATATTAGGGAGTAAGTTTCATGTAAAGCCACTAAGTCTTACACATTTCTAATCTCAAATGGTTTCAAATATTTTACTTTATTGATACAGTTTGTTTGTATCAATAAAGTAAAATATTTAGGAATATATATTATATATAATATAGTATAAATGTTTATGAATTATTTACATCCTTTAGATCAACCATGTTTAAACAAATAGTAAATTTAAAATAATGCAAAGAACTAAAAATAACCTGAACTTGTCCACAATTCTTTCCAGAAAATTCTATAATACAAACTCTTGTTCTCTTTTGAAGTTCATGTAAAATTTATAATGCAACACTAAAAATAACTCTCAAGAAATCATTAACAGTTTTATATTATTCCAGATGTGAAATGTCAATTGGCACTGTTTATTAATAACAACTAATTTAGTGAACTGAACAAGAGCTAACTACTCGACCTTGAGCACATTAAGTACATTAACTCTGTTCTAGCAAATAGGTACCTATACTGAGAGCAGTGTGCAAAGGAATTACCAGGGGCGAATTCAGGATCGTGATTTGGCTTGAACCCCTTTGTAGATTAAAACACCACCGCAACATTTTCCATAGCTTAAATCAGTAGATAATGTAACACTGGCTAGAACATTTTTCCTGTTATAATTATTATGTTCACTTTAATTTTGCCACATATGAATTCAGATAATTTTGGGGGCTAGAGTCCCTTAGCTCTCTTAAATCTGCCAATGCTAACTACTATAACAAAATAGACATAATACTACATGGTTAGATGTCATCGGCTGCTATTCAATGTCATCCTTGTTACTAACCTACATATTAGTAGCTAACATCCTTATTTTCACTCAGTGGACAAAACAAAAAAAAAAATCATTAGATAAAAAGACTTACTGTCTTATGAGCCAGTCTTTTCCTTTGATTTCAATATGGAATGCTTCAGATTCAAAGATCTTAACATCAGAAGGTTTAGGTCATTTATTGACTATTCAAGGTAAACATTTAGGGCAATAAACTCTCAAAAACATTATTTCTTAGCAATAAACAATTGTGATTTCATTTTAATAACATTTTGTCACATATTTAAGTTAACAGTGAAATATTAGAAAATTTGTACAGTATAAGTTAAAATGCATATGTGTATATACACTAAATCTTTTAAGGACTATAAAGTATTCTTTACTTGTTTTGCATAAACATTTTTTAACATATTTACCATATAACACAGCATTAATAATATTTCAGCATTCACATATCAGTCTATGTTTCTTGAGAAATTCTAACCTCCTAACAGAGACCTTTTTAAATATAACTACACATTACACATTCTTCAATTTCCACCATAAACCATTCTCAACAGTTAACATTTTCTCATACTATAATTATTTCAATAATAACTTTAACTCACCTCTTTCAGAATTGTTGCTTCCATTGTAGTTGATTTATTAAAGATTCATTTAGTTTTACAGGTTCCAACTGCCAAGACTTTAAAATTTACAAGATACCATCTAAATATTTATTGAAGTGTGGAAATGCTACAAAGCCCTACATACATTAAAAGCTATATTTTATAAATGCAGTGTCAATATTAACAAAAGAAGTAAAATTGTTATATGTGAAAAATGTATATATTACTTTTTTAACTACTATTTAATAAAAAAAAAAAAACATCCATAAGCCCAACTAACTAAACTTCTATGACACTGGGGAAAAATATATTTTAACCATGAAATGACACTTCACACTTCTCAAAATTGGGCAAGCCGTTTAGCCTACACAAATGGACAAAATTCAATACTTTTAAAGTTTTCAAGTGATGGTCAATAATTATCTTAAATATATCAATATTAAAGTTTCAAACTGTCATTTACTGAAGTGTGTAAATACTTCATAGCCCTAACCTATTAAAAGCTAAACTATAGAGTGTAAGTTTGTAAATCCATGAGGATCAGAAATATTATAGAAATTAGACCATTCCTTTAACTACTTCACAAAAACCTAGTTTTAAATTCCAACAAATTAAATGAAAACTTATAGAGGTTTTGTTAAAAAAATATTTATTTATGCAAGCAGTTTGCCACAGATGTATACTTAGCTAAATATTATAATTTAATCACATTGATATTATTGAATCAGCTTGAAGCAGCAAGTCTTACTGCAGACAGAATTTGAATACTAATTGTGTCAGATATTAAGTTAAATATTTAAAAATAATGCCAAAATATAGGTCTTTAAAGTGTCGCCTTGTGTCATGCTCTAGTCAGCTTGGTGATAATAAAAATAAAACTAAGAGTAATATTGGAAATTCAGTTTATTAAATAACCTCATAACTTACTCAGATTTCCATACACGCTGGAAGCCCTTTAAAGCTATATGTACAATATGGGCTGCTTAAACTATATATACAAAACGTGCGGGACAGGCTTCAATCACAGGCGGTTGGAATAATTGCTCTAGACTGGTGCGCCCACCTCTTCTTGATAAGTTCTTGTAAGATGAGCAGCAGCGGCTGTGAGTTGGCGAAGGGAATGACGGAGCCCTCGTAAATGTCTGCGGCATGCAGCTGCAGCACGAACAGCCGATTCCCTCTCATCCTCTCCTTCAATGCCAGAATCACCAGCGGCACTGGAGGTGTCACTTTCATTGTCACTTAAGTCAGACACTCGCCTAGCCCTATCACCCTGCTCTTCAACATCACCAGCCCACAGCAATTCAGTCTTTAAGTCATTCAACATGGCAAACATGCTGAATGGATCATCATCACCCTCTTGTGGCAGATTCATTAAGCGACTGGGAACCAGCACAGTCTCATCCATGGTGTTAACCATTTTCACAAACTTTTCCATGTCATTCAAAATGCTCTGCTTGGAGAATTCGGTGTTATCGTTGCGTGCAATTTTTCGCAAGGTGTTTCTGTAACAAGGAGAAAAAAAAATTATTTATTACTGCTTTGGGAAACAAAATAATTCCTTAAAATTCTCAGTGTTTACGATTGTAAAATAAAAACTTACATTCATATACCACGACCCCACTTTTTAAGATTATAATTGTAATTTTGACACTTAATGGTATGCAAAGCATTTGCTGTCTGTGTAAAAGTAAAACAGACATGACACAAGATACAATTTACGATATTCAAACTATGGTAATGATTCCGCAAAAACAAAAATCAATAAAGTTGTTGTATTGAATGTGACAACGGCAAAGTCAACTAACGCCTTGTTTTATTATTCCCAACTAGGTATGTGGGTCAATTGTATTTAAAAATTAAGGGCGATTTAACGGGGAACAAAACAGTTATTTAATTAAAGCGAATATAATATCGAAAGGTCATAATGCCCAGAAATATATAGGTTACCCTCTTACGGGGTTCGAATACCCTAATTATGTAATACAGTTACGGACGACTAAGGCATTAAGTGTTAAAATTTTGCAGACGGTATTGAGGTAATCTATGACATGCAAAAGAATTGCATCATTTAAAATAAAACGACGCTAACATGTCAATGTGAAAGGGAAGTCCGATTCTGTCAAAATGTAAAAAATTATTTTTTTCTATTAATTTATTATACATTACACGATTCACATACTATTATTAAGCGCAAAATGAATTTACTTGAATATGTTAGGACAGAATCCGTGGCATTAAGGTTATTGAGTAAACCAACACTTTCCGTACCTGCTGCTTTCCAATTTAGAAGAAATATCGGTGTTGAAAGACATTTTGTGTTATTTAATGATTTCAATATCACTGAACACACACGCCTTGATTTTCACAAATAATTTACGTTATGAGGTTGCGATGAAGAGACGACGCGAACTGAATTTAAACAAATTCACCAAGCACGAGCAACTGCACACGACAGAGTGATTTGACGTTTTGCTAGAAGTGGGGGCGTCCGCGCGTTTTATATGACTCGATCGTACGATGCGGGTGAAGCGTACAGTGAATAAGTATTATCACTGTGTCGTGGAATGTTTAAGTATTTAAATAGGTTCATTGATTGCCTGTAAACTATTTTATTACTACAACTTACAGAATAAAATTTAAGCAAAAATACCCCTAATTTAAATGACGAAAGTAGCTTACATTCAAATATTAGGGCGACGGCTAGGCGCGTCCCACCGAAGTCACACCACATACAGACGCTGTGATTGGCTTATTCAAATCTGCGTTTTTTTTTCATTGGATGTTCGAGAAACTCAGATCCGCGCGATATTTGAAATAAATGTTGCCAAGTTTATAGAAGATTCTAAACTAGAAACTACTCTCAGGCATTTCGAACACTTTTAATTTTTGATATTTAAATATTGTGTATAATACAATTGAATGAACAAAGACTAGTAACTATTACCAAAAACGTTAAAAATGGATCTCGTAAACGTATTTAATATTTCTTTTATAGTAAGTAACGAAACTTTATCAACAAAGAAGGGAATATACAATCGATGCTAATTACTTTGCAGATGTAGATTCAGCTGCATCTTAAATAGTTTTTCACGTTCTATTTTTATGCACTAAACGTAATTTTACAGGGAAACAATTATTACAGAACTCAATACTACAATTATTAATTAAGCATTTAAATTAAATGTGCATCTAATTACAAAATTGTGTAAATGCTTTCTTTCTGTATAGAGGCGAAAGGGCGACCAAATAACAACTTTTATTGTATTTTAATTTTTACCCACACGTTACTATTATCCTCAGAGTATGAATATATACATAAGTTAATAATGCCAGACCTTAACAATGAGGTACATAACATGGCAAATAAAATGAGTACGTCAACTTTTTTATTACAATGTAGTAATTTAATCCGTAAATGGTCACATTGTAGCCAGATAAACATAAGCAAATTAATGTTAAAAAAAGGTATAAAATGTATTCAACTAAATAACAATTTTCGACGTACTTATACAATTAGTCTACTCGTACTTGGTGCCATTAAACTAACTCACAATTCACTTATTACTAAATATTGAAGATACTAAATAAATAATTAATATACAGTAACAAGCTTTTATGGCATTTTTACTCATCATCACTTTATTCTAAAGTGAAATAAATATCGAAGGGAAAAGTATGTTCTGACATTTGATATGTTTTAAAATTATCGTTAATATAAAAAATGTTTTTACTGATATTTAATTAAATCACTACGTCGATTTTTAGCAGTAGATAACCTGACCTGACAGGAAAAACATGTCAGTAGCATTAATGCCATTAAGTTTCGATCCTTGAAAAATATGCTAGGCGTGACTTTAAGGGATTCGCCGTTGCAAGGGAAAGGTGTGGCTTGAAAGAGGATTTTATGTTCGAGCATGGTGAAAGGATGAATGAAGATATATATATGTTGCAAAAGTGATCAGTAGAGTTGGTAGGGTACGATCCAGAAAAACTTATATCGATCAAATCAATGACATCCTAAAGAAAGGCGATATAAGGATAAACGCGGAAGAAGCAAGAGGTGTGCCAGGATCAATCAATAATCTCTGCTAACCTGTCTGGGTTACGGGCGTGATGTTATGTTACATTTATGATAATAATTTTAATGTTTTTATTACCAAAACAGGTTGTTTTGAGGTGATAAAGCGTCCGTATGCTAAATTAAAAAATAGTATTAGCAGTGTTACATCATTCGTCTTAAAATGAAATAATTCCTTCCATAACCTACCATGTGTGGGTTTTTATTCTAAAACAGAAACTGGTCTCGTCGTTTTAGTTATTTTCTAATTTCGGATCCTTTTAAACCAGAATATAGTTATATTTACAGATTACATTGTGACATAATTTGGTGATAGACGGCTCTAAAGTTTGCCTTCGATTAAAAGTTATGGTTTGGATACATTTTTTTAGGATGCATTATCTGGCGTCATTGAACGTAAAGCTGGTCCAACGAGCATAACATAATGTTTCCAAAACATTCGCATGTTTGACGTAGGGGCTATAATGAGCGATTAGACAAACATGTTGTCACAGGACGTTTTGAAGCGTTCTTGGTAGTATAGCGCAAGACCTTATGTATTATTACATTACTGCAACTCTTCTTATCTTATAACAATATATTTATTGTTATTTTAAACGATGTATTGTATTACAGTCACTTCATTTGTTTATTTTATTTTGTGTATTATTTTGTATTTTAAAAGGCATATGCTAAACATCGACCCTTAACAAATATTTAAATAAAACTGCATTACGAAATTTTATAAATACAATATGTATATGTATATTTGCAGGATCGTTAGCTGTATATTACAGAAAGGCAAAACTTTGATCGATAAGAGATCCTATGTGATTTATTAGGGGCCACACCACAGTTGTTCGTTGTTTGTGCGAACACACGAAACAGACAAATTTTATACTTTACATTTTTCAACCGAAATTTATTACGATAATTACGGACACTAACTTAATTACCTTTCTAAGAAAGTTTTACAGAATGGCTCAGTAAAGTAAATCGAATAATAATAAAGCATATGTTGCAAGACACTTATGTTCAGCAGTAGACTGAAATAGGCTGATGATGATAAAAATCGATGTTTTTAATGCCTGAGTCAGTTCTAAGAGGAACCGGTGAGTATGCACACACTGCAAATTGTTCTGAAAAACGAGTAATATGAGATTTTGAACATCAGTGGCAATTTAAGTTCACACAAAACTAACGCGTACAAATGTGTTTTGTGGTTCTACTCGTATCGACATAAATTACCAAAATATCAGTTTTATAAATTTTATTTTTCTTAAGGAAACTACATATCACATTTCCTGTTATTATTAAATACGTATTATTGCCTATGCCTATAAAGCTGTCTGGTGTTTTAAAGAATGATAGAATTAGAATTTAATAATAGATGTACGTGAGTGGCAGTCTGTTGGGGACGACTCAGAAAAAGTTATATCGAACAAATTAATGACATCCTAAAGATAACTGCGATATAAGGAGTGGCCGAAACTGACGACCATGTATGTGTAAATATAGATGTATTGCCTACCCCTCTGGGTTATAGGTGAAAATATTATGTACTAGCTGTTGCCCGCGACTTCGTCCGCGTGGAATTCAATATTGATGTATCTATATGTAAACATATACATAAATATCTGGGTGAAAAACGTTTCGCGGAAATCGTACATTTTTTCAGGATAAAAGCCTAAGTGATGTTCCATACTATAATCTATCTCTGTGCCAAATTTCGTCCAGATCTGTTCAGCTGGTGTGGAGTTATGTGGTGACAAAAGTCCATCCAAGCATTCGCATTTATAATATAATGAATTTTTTTACCCTTCGTATTTTTTTTTTGTAATAAATACTATCCTATATCTTTCCCAGCACCTTAAAGAATATGTGTACAAAGTTGATGATCGGTTAAGGTTATACGAACGCCTCCACCCCTTATACCCCTTCAACCCTTTTTTCGCAATAAAATGTAGCATATTTCATTTCCTAAGGTTAAATCTATCGTTTTACCAAATTTCCTCAAAAT
>DWLR01005110.1:0-11306 GCA_018246295.1 Papilio alexanor hazarajatica
TGGGTTTCACTTGGAAATATTCTACTTGGTTGCCACATGAACTGACGAGATTACAACTTCAGAAGAGAGCCGACACACGTATGGAGTTGCTACGTTTTCATCGTACCACTGAGTGGCTGCTTGATGTTATCACAGGGGATGAAAAGTGGGTCCTGTATGTCAACTATACCCGCAAGCGCCAGTGGCTTCGAGCTCTTTCAAAAACCGAAAGACTTCCACAGGGAAGGTATTATGTCTTTACCAACGCGTTGACGACAGGTGCTAGAAAATGACGGTGCTTACATTATTGAGAAATAATTGTATTTAGTTCTCTAACAAATAAAATAATCTTGTACTGAGAGATGGCGGGTTCATTAGTTGCCAACCTGATATATCTGGCGATCTCGGCCGAGTCACTCTTTTTTCGAAACGTTTCAGGTTATATATACATCCTTGTTGATATATATTTATTAACTTCTTAAAAAAGAAGTTCCAAAATTACTTCTTCCTTATCCACAATTACTATATACGTCAAACAGTACACGGAAACAATACCACTTTTAACAAGAGCAATGAAGGTCAAAAACAATGAAAACGCAGTTGTTTTCGAAGAAGGTAAACTTCGTTGCGCGCTATTTCTTGTGCTGCGCGAGAGTGCACTTTTCAAGAACCATGCACAAACTCCAAAAAAAAGCACACAAGTATGCACAGACTAAAACAGACATCAAAAACTTTCTTTAGATTTATTTAATTTGGTTAAAAAGAATTAAATTAAGAATTTACAAATTATACATTACAAACTTCTATGCGGACGAAGTCGCGGGCATAAGCCACTTCTCTAATAAATGACAAAGAATCCAAGAAAAATCTGAAATAAATTGTGGAGTACAAAATAAATATCTCCGTGGTTTTATTAACTATGTAACTATATATATAATAGATAAATTTAAAGTAAGAAATGCACTCATTGGAACTAAATGTTAAAAGTCTAATTTAGGAAATTGAAACTGCAACGCCACCTGTGTTATCAGTAGTGTTATCGTTACAGCATTTACCTCAACTAAAAACCTAGTTATTGTTAAAAAGATTAGATTATTTTTGTTATTTTGGTATTTAAAGTATACGAACACGCACAGAGCAATAATAATTTCAAGTTTTATTAGTTGTTTTAGTGACAACCGTCATGATATTATTCGATATTAAATTTAACATAAAATGTTACAGAAAATTTCGGTTCTAAATTCTTTAATTCTATTTCGTTTCGTTATTCAACAATTTTCCAGTTTAGCAAAGTGTGAAGGGAAATATCCCCCGAGTTTCGCATATCTCAGATTTCATTGAGTAAAATGACAAAGTTAGGTGAAATGTAAATTATTATTTATTTAAAGAACAGAACATTGCATTAGCTTAGATTACAGTCTAAGAAAACCGTACGCTGAAAACCTACTAAATTATTTAACTGTATAATTTAATGTGTAATATGATAATAATTCAGATTCACTGCATGTAATTTAAAACATTTACTGCCAAGAAGCCTGTGGATCCTCATCCAGCATTCTCCTGCAACCTTAACCAGATTATCTATCTATGAGCATTCCTTTTTTTTTTAATTAATGAAACTATCTTGTCATCCAACAAACATTTTAAACCAACTTCCAAATGAAGGGCATTCTCAATTTACTTGTATATATTTTTTTTATTTTTGTTACTTCAGACTTTCGGACTTTTATGAACTTATTTAAATTTTTTGTTGGAAAGAGTACATTCGCAATTTGATTTTGAATTATATTGAAAATTGGGCCGAAGATATACCGAAATATGATATATTGGTGCATTTAAGACGAGCCCTGTTTGGATTTAATGTATTTGCAAGGATAATATACTTTTATAAATGACCTAATGAATTATAAATAAATTTATGTGACAATTTCGTACTTCATTGATATGAAAGTCGTAGTGAAGTGAACTTCCGCGCAAATAAACTACCATGAACTATTAAAAATCGATCTTTAAATAAAATAAATCAACCAAATATAAAGTAATAGGTAATTATCTTAATTATCATTCTTCAATTATGCTTAGTTTGTTTTTAATTCTACTCTTTTTATCTTATATAGAAAGTATTAGAGAACTTTTTGTAAAAACATAACAACTATGTTAACATACTAAATAAAAACAGTCTGTTGTTAAACGCCGGCCTTTAGATTAAGCAGGTTATTGCCTCCGGGGCCTGACTCGCTGTAACTAAGCCGCACCCCGCCCCACACGACGCCACGCCACCTATTCCCATGAAACCTCGCAAACTTTCCTAATATACGACAAATAGTATGACAGAGTTTATGACAATGTTTAATTGCATGTCTAGTTCTAATATTCATTGCGCTACTTTTTTATGTATAGAACTACCTAACCGTCTGATAAACACTGTTGGATAGTTTTCATTTTAAGTATACATATAATTATGTATGTCTTGAACTTTTTTGTTAATTATATTGCAAGGGATGTTAGAATTCGTGGTCTAGTCGCCTGCGCAAAGAGAAATTTAAGAAAATGACTAAGAAGATAATAATATAGAAGAGAATATAAAATAACAACTATTTGTAATCAATTTGAACTAATTCATTACAAATAGTTGAATAGTATAGAATAGAAAAAAAAACTTAATACGACATACGAGTACGGTGAGCCTCAGATATTTCCTTCTAACACTGCCATTTGCAATGTCTTTCGCTAAAGAAATGTATGAATACTATAATCATGTCTGTCTATAAATAGACAGTCTGGACGTTAATTTGACAAATTGAACTAAATGCAAAAAGCCGAAAAAATTTCTTCTGCAACAACTGTCGTTAATTAATTAGTAAGAAGATTTTTTTTTTTTCGACGAGCTCTAATTAATATGTTCACTGTGTCGCTCGAAGTATTTATTTATTTGTTTAGTCAATATATGTTAACAGAAAATAATTTTTATAAGGAATATGTATAGGTTGAAACATTCATTCGGTAACCACATTCAAACCTAATTCAAACAATGACCTCTTCCATATCCATCCGTTCATTCACCAACAAATTAATAACGTTTTGAACTAGACTGACAAAACGGAAAAGTATCAATCGCACCGCTACCATCCGTAACGGTATATAAGCTGTTTAATGAAACTGTCCATGAACATTTAAAACGTTTCAAATAGCGACGAGTGAAATTTTGCTTTGAGCTCGTTTTAGCGATATACAACTGAACAAAAAATTTAATTAAACTTCAACTTTTGACGTGTGAAGTTTTTTTAGGATCATTTCATTAACACATTTTTTCAGTTTTTGGTAATAGAAAAATAATGTGTTGAAAAATTTGGTATGTGCAATTTCAATACCGTATGATGAAAATATCACGTTATTTGCGGAATAAAAAATAAATATGTAATATTGTGTTTTTATTTTCAACTCTAAAAGGCGATTTCCGATTTTCGCGAAATTCAAAAAATCACTCGTTCTTATATAACACAACAGATCTACTTTAAAAATAATTTCGACTAAAACATTTTGATAATTTTCTGAAAGTTTTCCTTTACACATACGAAATAACAAGTTACCGACTCAACAACATTTGCAACTCGCAAATGTTTGTTGCAGATGTCTATGGGTAGCGGTCACTTAGGTGACCGCTTGCTCGTTTGCCACATTCTTGTATTAAAAAAATGTTGTTGCAAACTTTACTACTGTTAAATTAATAATAGTTTCACACCCGTTGTTCAAATGTAGATATAACGCGTTTTCATTTGATACTGTTGGTGAAGATTGGGAAGGTGAGCTACCTTTCTGTATAGAGATACAGAAAGATAGCTCTTGTGGAGAGCCACACTAATACTTCTATGTATTTTGCTCTTCCTTTACTGACAGTTACTAATTTCCTCTTAGATCACGTCGTTCTCTATTTACTCTTATCTTATGTGTCCTCTAAATAAAAACGAGGCAGTGTATCAAGGACTGACCGGTTGGCGCAGAGGCAAGACACTTGCCTGTCGCGCCGCAGGTCGTGGGTTCGATTGCCACCCAAGACAAACATTTGTGGTCATGAACATGTCTGTTTGTCTTGTGTCTGAATGTAAAGACCACCGGAGGACGGACAGCAGCGTCCTTTTCTTAGTACGGTGGAACATACTGCGATCGCCAACCCGCCTGCCAAGCGTGGCGATTATGGCACATTTCCACCCAGTGATTTTATCAATGGGGGAGGCCTATATCCAGCAGTGGACGATCATAGGCTGAGGTGGTGGTGGTGGTGGTGGTATCAAGGACCCTCTATCAAGGTTCCTTAATTATAGATTTTCTAACTATTAACCTACAAAAATTCTATATTTTTCGTTCGGGCTTACAGGATATAAGAAGTGTCAAGGGAATTTTATTAATTTAAACAACATATGTATGATTACGCACTTTGAGCGCTGAGACACCACTTACACGAAAAGTAGCTTGAACGCGATATGAATATCTCCAGAGGGAGTAAGTGATCTCACATCTCGGTGATAATAAAAGCCGAATTTCTGACACTGACTCTCGCGTGAAGGTATGGCAAAGAGCCAAGTAAAAAACCATAGCAACTTATACGATAACATCAATCAAATGTTAATATCAAAGTTTACTAATCATGACTCATTATTTATTTATCATATTCACTTCGTTCTTATTTGGGTGTTTTAAAATATAAAGCTGAGATATGTTTAAATAACCTATATTAATATTTAATTCATTCAGAACATTTCCTATTTAAGGAAGGACATCTTCATGGACAAAAAAGTCCAACTATTTAACCTGTCTTTAACTGTCGAAGAGCAACTTATGTACATATGTAGTAAATATAAAATAATAGTTTTACACTCAGAGTCTTTTCGCTTACGTGCAGCTTGAGAAATCTTAATGAAAATTGGTATACAACAAGGACACGTGATTGCGTAAATGAGAGGTTATGTAAAAAATCGGTAAGACAGCCAAAAAATAATTATTTATAACATTATTTTTATAATTGCTGACGCGATATTTTAAACACGCACGAAGCCGGGGTCCACATCTATAGTACGGTAAAAAATAAAGCAAGTAAGTAAACTGCTGCGACCCTAAAATCGCTTGATATGACATGCGTATGTTTTTTTTTTTTTGTTTAAGAGCGTACATTGTTTCAGTTTTGAAAACATGACATTTATTTTCCCGACCGGCGGCGGTGTCACCTGAAGCTATATTTAGTGAGCGGTACCAAGTTTTAAAGTTTTTACCAAGTATTTACAAGATTACAAATTTATTTGGGACGGTGTGGGATGAACTTACTTACTCTGATGGTTCGTTCAGAATTTAATTTGGAACCTCTGAATTATTTTTAGTTGTACAATGAAATAATTCACCTTATTCATAATATTTAATATAACAGTTAGTTTATAGTAATAGTTTATTCAATATAATGTGCCGAAACTCGGTGCTAAGCACAATTTGATATTATAACTTATCTGTTCACCGTTGTCATGTGTCTATGATTTACTTTCAATTTCACATATGGTCTTTTCTTTCATGATTTCGGTAGAGCCCGCAACAATAACATCTATTACCGGTGAAATACAACGACCTCGCAGAAGACAAGAGTAAAGTATATGTATTCTGCGTTTCGTCCGATGAGTGAAGTGTCGGAGGCCGGATTCTAGCCGCTTCCCATTCCAATCTTTTCTTATAAGGAAGAAGAGGATTCCACCGGGAGGAGATGGGGTCAATTAATGTTAGACAACACTGCAACTCATTAGCTTGTTGCAAATGTCTGTGGGTAGCAGACATTTAATACCAGGCCAACCGCTTGCTCGTTTGCCACCTTCTCCCATAAAAAAACCTATCCGTTATTAAAACATTTTCGTAGGTATCTCTATAAACAAAGTTGAATGGCATGTCTGTCCATTACGCGGCGCTCACGCGACAAACGTCATCAATTAGCCAGACGCTATTGAAATGAATTTAATTTGAGACTATCCAGCGGCAATACGGGCCATTCCATAAATTAATGTCATGAACGAGCATACAATACTCGCATTTGCTCTGAAAATTTTATTACTATGTAATGCATCTTTAAGTATACTCGTATATTCCCATTATTTAATTGATGTTTTTTTTTTACTGGGCGATGAACAGAATCATATTTTAACATTTTAAATTATGAACTAGCAACCCGCCCTGACAGGCAGGCAGAGAACTACCTGAACTTGAATTTAACCGTTTTTCATTATTTAGGTGCTAATTATACATAATGCCCAGGCATTATTATAAATGCATAGATTAATCATTTTGTAACATCCTATAAGCGTATGTCTTTTTCATACATCTCTTGATAGTTAGATAGATAGTTATCTGTTTTATATTGTCCCAAAAAGAACTCTAAAATGTTATTAATCGCAAAGTTCGCTATGAATGTAATGGAATTAAATATGAATTGCGTTATTGTAGCTATGTGTTAATTTATTTTTAACTAAACTAATGCTTTTATGATTATGTTTAATATTCACCACATATTTAAAGAATGAAAACTAAAATTCAAATGAATGATAAATACTTTCATTCGAACATAATCTTTAAGAATCCATGCGAACAAATCGTCCAATTTCGTTCGTTATTGCACCAATCGGAACATTTGACTTAGTTTAACGCTTTCATTTTTATTCCACATTACACAACCTTTTATAAAATATACGTTATATGTATATAATACGCAAAAGCGCCTTTTCAAGTACAATAATAAATATAAGTACATTAGTATTTTACAAATTTGAAAGGACAACCATACGAAACTAAACAATCATCATACTGCGGAATCCGAGCATAAACGAAAACACGTGCTTGTAAGTTTTAAAAATATTGACCGGTTTTTTATCTGTAGGATAAAAAAAAATTGTCAATACATTTAAATTAAATAATAAATTGTCCATTTTAGAATCCATAGCGTCTTTTCAATTCATTAGAATAGTGATAATTAGTATTAGCTTTTTATTGACTTTTAATTTGTACTTCACATGTGATAAAAATTTTGTGTTTCGTCAAACTGTGGTACGAGAACATTTTGCATAGATTGGAGCAAAACTAAAATAATTATTAAAGAGTCCCAGTCCCCTGTGACCGCGATTGCTGCAAAATGCTTAAAACGCCGGGAACATAAAAACTAAATAAAAGCAATATAATCCGTAAAAAGTAATTTATTTTTATCTGTCGGTGTTGTGTATTATACATAAATATTATTAATAGATCATCTAGGCCAAATACTAGGTACGAAAAGTATGGACAAAAATTGGCTTTTGAATTGTTAGATAAAGTTATCAAATTAAGGGGCATGATTAGATGTTTTATCTTACCTTAATAATATGACTTATGACCTTGAAATGACTTATGACCTTGAAATTACTTATGACCCTTATATATGTTACAGGTTCAAGCGGTTATTGTCCTTAGGGCTTGGCTTCCCACCCAGTACACCGCTCCTACATTCTTGCTTATTTACTAATGTAGTCGACACCCGTAAAAGCAAACACAGCTAAATATTGTTTGAAATGAAGTACGATGTTACATAACAGATGATATGAAGAATTACCTAAAATTTATAATCGGCTAACGACCTTCGCGAATATACACAAAACTTTGACGATTTGTGTACCCAAATCTCCCTCGTGAATCACTCAATTAATATATTTTCTTTTTATTTGTACGTTCATACAGAGATACCCTGAGGGGACTTTGTTCTTAGGGGAAATTCTGGCATATGTATGACGAAATATATTAAAAAAAAAACAATGAGATAAATGTATGCTGCATATTATAAGACAAAGTCAAAATTATATAGTCTTACCACAATCAATACCTAACAAGCAAGTCAGTACAGCAGATACCGAATGCAACCTTTAAGTATTTCGATTGGATTAAAATGATCAAAATATATTTTGTTTTTTATTACAACAAAAACTAAAAAGTATGTAAAAGTTTTATTAGATGTTAATGTCAAATCATGATTGCAATATAAACACCCACATTCACACACATTCTCAAACACGCACAGACACATACGCATAATATCAGAATAAAAAGCAATAGAGACCATAAGAATAGACAACCTTCCATCATCCATCCATCCCCCATTGTTCGCATGATTGGGGGGAAATATGCCATAATCGCTTGGCAGGCGAGAGAGAGATATTTAATAACCATAGAAGAAAATAAGTGAATAGATACGCTGCTATGGTGCTAAGATAAGGCTTGTTTTTGGAATACGAAAGGTAAAAGATTAGTATTAAACAAAAGAATAATCAAATATTAATAAACCGTTATCAAGAATTAGTACGATACATATGAAAACGTTATAATACGTCAGGTATTGTATATAGCGTCTTGGTATGTGGGGATAAAGTTTAGCGGAAATGGTTTTAAGTTAGTATTATCAAAAGATTCGACACAATATGCGTAAGAAGTTTATTTAACACATTTTTACATGCTGTGAATCAGCACACCAGAAAGAAAATCAAAACTTTCTTCCACCGTCAATAGTAAGAATATATATATATATATATACGACTTAGTGGCCTTCAAGTAGAGAGTGTACTTCCTCCTTAAAGGCCGGCAACGCATCTGCAGTTCCTCTAGTGTTGCGGATGTCCATGGGCGTCGGTTCACTTAATGTTAGGCGACCCGCTGCTCGTTTGTCTCCCTTATTCTATATATAAAAAAAATATATTCTATAGCTAACGCCCTTAGTAAAGCTATGCGTAGAAAATTCATTAAATCTCTTATATTTTCTACGCTTAAAATGTAATAGTTTCCATGTTTTCTACCATATAATGGTCACAAAGACATATACATTGATGAATATCATGAACACTGTTAAGTTCACTAGTACCTATATGTAAGAGTGTCGAGTTTGAGTTATGGTACTCACTTAATTTGCGTCAAGTTAAAGCTTTGCATATTATCAAAGATTAGATTGGATTAGGATTTCAATATTAGTGCTATTTACCATTTAAATTATGTATTTGATTAATTTATGTTATTATTTATTACTTTTCAATATCTCATGGCACCGATGAGATGAAAAAAAAAAACAAAATATTGCTTAATACGGATTATCTGTACAACGCCTTTTTACATCGGAAAAAGTTATATTCCTTGATGTTTCTGAAAATGGTCATATTCTTTAACAGGAAGGTCGGACAATTTTCGTTATATTATGTACGATATTGATGCGTAACCTCGTTAGTTGAATGAACTATAATAATTGACACACAGGCTGACCCGCCAATTAAACGTATGACCAATGCATTAAAGGTTTTTTTATGTTGTTTCATCGACTCAAAAGACAGCATATCATGGTACTTATCTGAATTAAGGCGACTGTATCAAAATCGCTTTAAATAAACAAATTATTTTTTATTTTATTATTTTTATTTCAGACTTATGACCTTAATGATTTTAACTTAATATATTTTTAATAAAACAAGCTAGAAGAAAAAGTAATTACATTAAAGGAGAAAAATAATAGTGCATAATTTCTGTAAACTTTATCACTATGATTTATCAATTTTATCTACTATGAAAGTAGATAAAATTGGTAACGAGTCACTGTTTTATTATGAAGCAAAATAGAATAATCACAAATTTTATTCTGCTCAAAAAATCTCCTCCCAATTGACCTTATTAAAATTTCATTTTAGATGACTAATAATGTCTATCAATAATAACATATCTAAAAATAATAATTATTACATTACTAACTGTTAAAAGAACTGCGCAATAATCTAAACGAGTATACTATATATTTCTAACCGCAACCTGATCTTTGATTTGTATTTAACACAAGTTAATATAATTTGATCAAAGCAAATGAGATTAAGAGAAGTATTTTTTTTCTGCTTAGTTACTAAACTCACCTGAAAAAACTAAGCTGGATAATACAAGTACTGCTGCCCACCTCATCTCGGCAATGTTATACGATGTTTTACACATTAGACGACATGAAATCACAACTAAAGCGTTCTAAAGTAGCGAAATTTAAAAGCCCCGCTTCTTCGTTTTCGGAAGCCCAGCAAAGTTTTACGATCTCGTATGGGAGAGGGGCGCTCGATGCGGCTCGCGGGTCCCGGCACGAATGTGGAACTGTACAAGCCATTCGGTGTGAGTGGCGGCCGACCTATGACACGCATGCGCGATGTTGACCCCAGACATCAAACAAATTTAAACTTGGGCTATGATATGATATGATCACTATGATTTTAATGGTCACAGACAATAAATGCTTCTACCGTTAGGTAATCTGTAGAAAAAGTAATCTATTAAAGTCTAGATTTTTTTAATCTGAATGGCGTAATAATATTTGAGTTCTAAACCACGATTTTAACAGCACTTATCTTGTAAACTTTGTCTAAAAATCACAAAGTTTCTGATCAATTAGAACAAATTACAATGGTATTACGCACAAAAAGTTAGTGCAAAACAAACAAAGACAAGTGTTAGTGCAAAAATCTGATTAAAATTATATAATAAATAAATAAATAATAAAATTAACAATTTCCACTGTCATCTATCATCCACATCTAAAGTAGTACATTTATGTTATAAACAGAAAATGTTTGCTGTTTATAATGGGTGAACTTCAGCGGCCATAACCATAACTGAGGAGCATGTATCAATATAGAAGAAGCTAGAAGAAGCCCAAAACAAACACAGAGGCTTAAAACATATAGGTTAAGGGTGTGCTCGCTATTTATTATTTCATTTTATATCATTTTAGGTATCTAAATTTTTAATGCCATTTTAATACTAAAGTTTGTATTTTGGCTGTAACCTAAAACTCCTTCATTGAAACCTTACGACATCCATTGAACCCCTTTGTGACAAAATTAAACTCGAATGTAACACGCTTGCACTCAATTCTACATAAAGTAGACAAATGGCAGTACAATGTTTATAAATTCCAAACTGGAAAAAAGTATGAATTAACAAATTTTGTGGTAAAATCCACAGCACTTATATTCACGATGGGAGGAGATATTACGTTTTTGACGTCCCGATGTCGAAGTTGCTGGCGAAGAACCCTACTTTTTTATAATGAATAAACTAGTGCTTGACCATTACATCATCTGATGTTAAGTGATGATGTGGTCGAAAAGTGGTACACTAGTTTAGTAACACCATACTATTTAATCATAATTTTTGTTCCGACCTATGCAGAATGAGCTGTTTTTTTATAGAAGGGGGCAAACGAGCAACGAGTCGCCCAAAAGAGTGATCACCGCCGCCCATGAACATCCGCAACACCAGAGGAA
>DWLR01005111.1:0-11306 GCA_018246295.1 Papilio alexanor hazarajatica
TAAAAATAAATACTATCCGAGCATATATAAAGACATTAGCCCACATCCTGCCTTAGAGCGCGCGACGGCTGCGTTATACAATCCGTAGTTAATTTGAATACTGGATGAGGGGCGCTAAGGATTTACAATCTGAATATTTATTAGTCGGAGTCATTATGTTTGCTGGCCGAGAACAGCTCGAGAGCACCCCAGAACTCAAAGATACATGTTTTAACTTTTTTTTTAAAATGCACTTAAAACAAACTCTTCTTGTTTATGGAATTTTACATACAAATGACTATTATTTTATCTGTTATTTTTTATTTTAATAAAAATTAGTCAAGTAGTTTAGGCCCCAGGTCACAGTGAAATGGACATAAATACTCGAAAAAAGACCCTCCTATTGAGCAAACAATAATAGTAAATGTTAATAAATACTTAAAGTTACAGCTAAAATACACAGTAGTTTTCGTCAAAACTAAAGGAACAATTAACAAGGAAAGGAGAAGAGAGAGAGAGAGAGAGAGAGAGAGAGAGAGAGAGAGAAGCTTAACCGAATCATACAGAGATCCAAATTGAAAGGATAATTGCCAAAGGGCGACTACGTCAAACTTAAAACTATTCTGATTACATTACTTCTACTCTGAGGATATAACTTCATAGTGGATATACCGCCTCAGAATGACGTGACTTTTAGTAAATTTCTTTTTCACCGGCTTCAGCGGTAGTCGATATAGAATCTTTTTTCGCCGATAACTAGACATTTACTGTAAATGTTTCAAATGTATTTCCAAACCAAATTTGTAGACAAAAAAATTCAATATCAAATGGCAAATAAGAGTTAGTCAACATTTTAATAAGATAGAATATATTATCAAAATAATAAAATAACTATCAAAAGATTAAAACTGAAATAAATATTATCAACACGCTTTTATTAGTAATAGAATAACTCTTAACTCTGTAACAGAATATTGGAATTCAAATTTCACCTATTTCAAGGCGTCCAATTGATTTGAAATTATACCCATTTATCAAGGACCACCGATGACTTTTTCATAAATGCCCATGATCGTTATAATGATCATTTACGTGAATTCGATTTTGTTTTACAAGCGCATAGATAAGATGTGTCTGTTTCCGAATAAAAAAAAGTAATTTACCAAGAGATAACATAAGGTATGTTAATAATTAAATAATAGATTTTAATACCATCTAAAATTAACTTAAGTAAGTCTAAATATCTTAATTTAATACCGATTAAAACTTAAATAATTTAGGTGCAAATATCAACCAACTGAATGTATAATTAATTATTCGGCTTAAAGTACTAAACACAATGCAGTACAAAACAATCGCTTGACGTCGAACCTTTTAGTCGCAACAGATTTGCATTTAACGCGGCCATTCAATTAGCCGTTAAAATTAATCGTTGCAGAGTGCAAATGAGGCCTCACTCCCGCGCCATTTGCTCTATAATATAAATTTACGTCTTCAGCACATATCAAATTATTTATATTGTTCACTTTTTGAGGCTGAATTTGTATGAAAACATGTAAGTGTGGGATTGAGTTAGAATAATTTCGATCAAAAACTTTTTTACAAACTTTTTAGGTTAAATTTAGGGCGAATTTATTTATCAAAACATTGATTCTATATGTGTGGAATACATAAGAACTTTTTATCTCCCACACACAATAAATATGGTCCATCGTCCTGTCGCCAAATCAAAAATCCGTTTCGGACCCTCCCGTACATCTCATCGAGACCCCTGAATATTTATCAAGGGGCCGGCCGCAGCTGTGAGCGGCTCGATTGATATTTGAAGTATTTGGATGTTCACAATACGCGTCATTCAATATTTTTTGAAAGCCGGTAGACTTGCCTACAAATATTACCAAGTTCATTGCCCTTCTACTGAGACATGTCGCGAGGAGTAACGACATTGAAACCTAGCGCTTAGAAGTCTCGACGTCTCCCTCGAGTCACGATTACGATTCTCTCTTGAAGCAATACATATCGTGTTTGTCGAAAATTACGAATGTTTGGTTGGTTATCGGTGTTTAGGCTAAAGCGACTATTTTTGCCCGAGTCACAGGAGGGTAAGTTTTTTGCTGGTATGTCCATCCGTTTAAATGTGACAACCTAGAGCCTAAACGATTTTGAAGAGTGTGGTTTTATTAGATTCGTATTTTTTCCCGGAATGTCAGGACAGTCGCCTGTTCTATTGTTGGGTAAAAAGTCACGATTTAACTAATTTTAATTCAAAACGTGAAAATATATGAACTTATCATTGTAGTTTCTAGTATTTAATAATTTTTTTTTTTTTGATTTTTCAATCTAACTAACATTTGCAAAAGCGTTACGTGTAATTTTATTATTGTAACAATTATCCTTTTTAATTGTTTCAATTTTCTTGTCATTGTTTTTATTTTATTAATACCGTAGTATATTAATAATACTGTTACGATTATTGGTAATTTGATATTACATAAAAAATTAATAGCAAATCATATATTGGGTCTGTAAAGAATAGAGCTTACTCCTTTTTAAAGACTACAATTACACCCGCAACTCTTGTGGTATTGTGGATGTTCCTGCGGCGACCATCAGTGACACACGTGTTTGATCCCTATATTAAAAAGTACAGTAAGGGGCAATAAGTATTGCACATCAAACTTCGTAAAGAGGTTTCGGCCTTACAGAGCATTATCTTTTCACACACTATCTATGTTTAGTGCTTAGTGCGACGGAGACGCTCTAGAAGGCTGAAATCTCTTTGCAACTTCATAACTTTAATGTGTAATGTACTAATTTCTATCATCATCATGATAACCTTCTAAAGAAGTTTGGCGGTCGTATGGTGAAATATGTTGCGATCTTGCGTCGCATCTGTGAGCTCCCGGTAGCAGAGACCTGTCCAGTCCTTTAGGTCATCGAACCACGTCCTCCTCTGTCTGCCTTGAGCTCGCTTTCCTTTAATTTTCCCTTCCAGTAAAAGTCTAGGTAACCGGTACTGTGTGCCTCTTTAAAGGTGTCGGAAATATGCACTACTTTTTATGACACTTCTATACGTAACAAGCTTATAAAAATCATAGATTAATTGCAATTATTAAGTGTAAAATGTACCAAACTGTTATAGGTTGTACGTAACAGACTAAATTTTGTTAAGTTTTATGTAAACATAAAGGTACTACTTATATTCATAGTTGGTCATTCAAAAAATAAAATTAAAAAGAGGCTTACTAAATTAAAGTTAGGCACGTCGTCATTCTTTAAAATGATGATGTACAAAAGTGAGATGTTAATTTTTTACATACTGTGATAAATTATGTAGAAACAGACTAGAAGCGAGTCATTCCTTAGGAGCTGATATAATTTTACATATCCAGCGCAGCGTTACATTAAAATCACCTGTTGGGAGCCACCGTTTGATGGAGTGTTCACTTGAATTATTCGGACGTTGATCGATCGGTTCTTGCAGTGAATATCGCGTGATATCACAAAATTAACAGCTACTCTAAGACGTTAGGTTGCTTTTGAAAATTCAAACTTATCCGAATAGATATAAAGTTGTTGCATTTAATGGTATAGTAATACAGTTAAAGCGACGATTGCTCTTTGTAATGTCATTCCTATTTAATAAAACAAAGATAAATGCTGCATTATGGCACAAAAGAGAGATATATCACTTAACAGATTTTTATCGTTAAATAGGATAAACTGACAAAAAAAACTCCCTTCAAATATTCGAGATATTTTCGAGTTATATGATTTCTGTCATTGTTGCACAAAGAGAATACTAATTATCCTTTGCCAACGCATATTTTCATTAAATAATATTTTTATAGTATTTAGAGGAAAGGTAACGTGTTGTCAAATACGTTCCCATTTCAAATTAAAAAAAAATGTATTCCATAGTAGTACCTACTGCGATTAATTGGCGGCTCTATGAGTCAAACATATTGTGTCTATTATTAAAATATCTAGTTTTTTTTGTTTTAGGAAGATTAAGCTTGACGAAAGATGAATAGCTAGCTAGCTCTCTAATCTAGTAGGATTAAAAATATAGATTATACTTGTAGATAACATTTCGATTCATGAAAAAAAAAGCATTATCATTTATTAAGTTAATATCTTCGAGTTTAATAAATAACTACGGCATTAGAACTCGTTCCGGTCATACGAAAAGGTTGTCTAAATATCAGATATTAAAAAATAAACGTCCCTTCACACGAACGGAAGTGGCTTGATGGTTAGTGTCCGTTGATGAAAAAAGGTTATTCATTACGCAAGGGGAAAAAATTAAATACAATATCCTTTATTACACATCAAATTATATCAAGTTGACAGTTCGAGAAAAAAAAAAGATAAATAACAAATTTTGTACAGTACATTAGATACGTAGAAGGAGATAGAGATGTGCTTAGCACACGTACAAAAACAGACGACACACAACGTTAATGCATTTCGTTCGGCAAATTTTTTCTACACAAGTGTGTAAGTTTATTTGTGTGTAAATTTTATATATTGTAATTACAAACTCATTTCAAAAGATGTTCCGATTTTTTGAACTTACATTCCGGCAATGAGCTAAAACTATCCTACCACTACTATAAAATAATAGAATCTCACAGAAATGTTTATTAATAGCATGAGATTAATCTCAAGAAACATAATGTCGACTTCATGAGGACATAATTGCTACTAAGTACCTCAGAACATTTAGCCGGATACAAAATTACTTATAAAAAATCTTTACAATTTAGTAGCAGTATATGGTAAGAATTTATCTACGTCGTGTGTTTGTATATCAACAAATTGAACGTAAATGTTTGTCTATTGGCCACAGAACGTCTGACGTAAACAATTCCTTATCGAGGAAATGGATACATCTATAGGTTTATTTATTTTATTTTATATTAGTCTATTCTATTTATTGCTATAAAAACATTTTATTATTAAAACTATTTTAATTGTTACATGATGAATGTGAGAAAAAATTTTAAATTATAGCTAATTGACGTCTATCAACAAATAGCAGTTGTTCGCGTAAGTGTCCCTCGAGGATCGTCCACGAAAATCGTCTTCTGCCAATGCAGTTTAATCCCGCCAGCTTGACCGGATCGATCCACCTTGTGGGAGTCCTTGTGGGTGTCCACTCACCTACTCTCGCACTTATTTATTAATAAAGAGGGCGCAGTTTAAATTTTAAAGGAGTAGTGAAGAGCCATCTTGTGAAAAATTTTGAAATTGATAGTTTGTAACTGGACCATAACTCGTCGACACAATAACATTTTTGCATCTGTCTACATTTTATTTTTAATCTACAGCCATCCATTCAAATGCGTTCCCCGGTTCCGTACATTTTCGCAAGCATTACGCAGTTAATCTCGCTCCCGCAGCGGCAGTGAATTTAATTCCGGCGAACTAACGATACAATCTAAACGGCACGGGCGCGGGACGGCGCGAGACGCGGCCTGGACGGTAGCCAAATTAGGGTTATTGTATACGGCCGTCTCGCAAAGGCCTTTGATAATCTCGTTTTATTTAAGGAGCATTTGGATGCGCTCAGTGCTCGGCTATTTTTTCCTTTGGGCTCGACCGATCCACTGAGAATATGGTTAATGTAGCGATAAATTTTTTTGCAAATCGCCTAGAAACATATTATGTGTAGGTTACTTTTATTCTTAACCAAATTGGTATTTTCATATCTTTTTATCTCACAATCTATAATATTTTTGACCTCGGATATCTCCTCCTCTCTTACAGGCCTATTGTCTAGCAGATGATAGATTAACCGATTAAGCAACAGATTAAAAAGGTTGACTTTATACAATATTAAACTTATACAGTTCTCACTACACTTTAAATTCCATTTGTAATGCAATTTATTGAGTTTTAGTTGTTTCGCACAATATATAGTATAAAATATATATAATCACATATTTCACCTACATGTCATATCATTTTTTTTATTTTAAGTCAATTGTAAATGGGTTAAATAAAATAAAACCTTTTTATTCGGCCTCCTTTGTCCAGATCTTAAGATACAAAGAAATACCTTAACGGGAACGCATCCAATGCGAACATTCTAAACCGTCTCCCATCTTCGCTAGTCCGTTTTCGATTCCTATTCAAGAATTTTTCCTATGCAAATGCGCCCTTTACCCCGCGAAATTTAAATATACGGAATACTCTAAGCTGAGAACAATTACCAATTTATTATTCAGTGGGGCAGCGACATGGAATCCGAATGTTAGAGCACATTTACAATAGCAACGTTTTAGCGATATATCGCACTACTTTATTTTCGTTTCTAAGTTAACTCAGAGTATAAATACGAACAAGTTCTATGTATTTTAATGAGTAAAAAATGGAGATCAACAACTTGATATTAGGTGGTAATTGTTATCTTCCATTAAGCCGATAGAGCCAAAGGTTTCATAAATGACAGCCACTGAACTGGACAAGGTAGGATAGTGACTAATATCTCTGACTGTCTAAGGAACTACCAATATTTCAGTCTCATGTTTTAACGGTAATTTTTAGCTGCAATACTCTATTAAGGTAATATGGAAAATATTATTGGTCACTACGGATGTTAATCGAGTTTGTAAAGCTTCAATGTAATTGGAAAAAACTTCTAGAAAAAAAAAAAATTACATATACTAAAGACATTAAATAACTGAAACACACATTTCACTATCCCCATTCTAACTTCGAACGCTTCGAAGAATTACCATAGACACTAATCTCCATTATATTTTTGTATTTTGGCGTCCAAATGAAGCGATTTGAATCTTCAATTATTCTGCGTACAACGAATAAGTGGAACCAATTGTGGATATAAGTATTTCATTCCGATTTCGACCTCAGTACCTTCAAGAGAACAGTGAATATATTAACACTAATCTATTGTGTACTATCACTTCGCCACTTAACATCTAGGTGGGATTGTGATCAAGGGCTAGTTATTTCATTTTTTTGTATGCAAAATCATTTACCACTTTCGCTCTCGTTTATGCATTGTGAAGGCACCTTAATGGGACAAGTATGCGCGGAAGGTATGCCCTGTATAGGAAGGACCGGACCCTTCCCCGGGCGAGCGATTTACATATGTTACGAATAGCGGAGAGCAACTTGAAGGGAATCGCGTGTATTGCGATAATATTTCATGTGGCCTTTTAATTGACAAGCCGGCCCGTCCTTCTGTTGAGACGTCGTTGACAGAGCCGGTTTGTTTGTTCATATTTGTTTTTATTTTCATCTTAGAAACTATTCGCGTAATTTGAGTCCATTTAAGGTGATTTCCATTTACTTGCACGTAACTTATTTTTTAAATATCATTTACGTTGTTTTTGCACAGCCAGGTTGTGAAAACCCTGTTCTGTTTCCCTTTTTTGCGATACTAAGCCGTGATATCAATGAATCTCTTTTAGAGGGCTGTTATAGCGTCGTAAAAACTAAGGACTTGCAGCAATATAAACGTCGTAAAAATGATCATAACTGATATAAAGTTAATTATTTAGCAAATAAAACAATAAGAAAATCTAAAGCGACCGCGCCGAGGGGCGCCGCTATCGTAATTGAATTCCTTTGATAAACCTAGGGTTGTCAGAAACATGCCTAAAAGCTCCTTTCTAATGAAAGTATTGCTGACTTTAGAAGCTTCTCTCCATTTACTTAAGTTAGGGAGAGAACCATTATATAATGTTGTAAATGCGAACGTCTGATGTAATTTTGTTTATTAGCCGACTTAAAAAAAAGGAGGAGGAGGTTCCCAATTACTTCGCATTTTTTATGGATTTTACCTCAGAACTTTGACATTTATAAATCGATTTCATTTTTTGTCGTTGAGCAAGGGCCAACTCTATGGTAGTCTGTCTTCATTTAATTTCATTCATTTACCGAAAATTGAGATATTGACATATTTAAGTTACTGAAACAATATCGAGATAGGATTAAATGGAATTGTAATGAAACGTACCGTGGCTATATAATACTTAAAAAATATTTAGAAGTAAAATTGTTTTAAATTTGAAGTCGGTTTTTTTTTGTTAAAAAATTTCAAAGATTATTTTCATAATAAAAAATGTTAGTTGAAAATCGTGATTCAAAAATTTTCACCATTGCTTATTCACGGAATAGGAAGATAATCTAACCGTTTTACAAATGCTAACAGTGGACTATATATTCGCAGATTTGTTATTATTAAACTACGCGGATTCGTTATCACACAGAAATCAGAATCTGAGTCTTATGCCCATTTCCACCATAGACCTCTAATTTTAAAAGAGTTCGTATAGAAATTTGAGTGGTAGTTTCGGTTTCACCACTACCAAAGTGTCACTCAAAGTCTTAGATGACCATAAAAAATGTGGGCTCAATATTCGGCCATTAAGCGCTTTGTGACATATGTTGCATTGTTGTACTTATGTAATGCAAAATAGTAATTGTTGATTAAATAACGAATAAAATTTTATTGAAATCGCCACATATTTATTGTTAGAGACGTTATTTTTTTACGCAATGTGGACAAAGACTTCTTAAAATATTATGATTACCCAACGATACTTGTTATTTTTGTGGAGCAGAAAAGAACATTATTTTGAAAGAACTGATAACAGGTGTGATGTTAATTTTGAAAATTTCTAAAATTCTATTTTTTTCTATTACACCCTCTAGTGACGAAACTAAGCAACTTTGTATGAATGTTAGATTAAAAAAATAAAAAAACATAATTTATTTTCTCTTTTCTTTTATCACGCCTTATTATTGAATTTTTATGTTCAAGTTTTAGTATTTATGTAATAAATGATTAATATTAAATTTACATAATAAGGATTTATCAATAGATAAAATGACACTTAGAAAAGTGACTTTTAAATAGGTAACCCTAACTTGTTGAATATGAATTAATGCAAGGGACTGATTTAAGGAATCTTTCAGCTTAGGAAACCCCTAGTGAGGGCAATTTGGGGGTCTGTAGTTAAAAACCTTCATTAGTCTTAGTAATCATACAGGAACATTACTATGTATTAGAAAGTATTGAACCATAACATTCATCCTAAATTTGGTCTTTCTATTATACACCTACTTAACTATCGACGAACAAAGCAAGGAAGTAATTCAAAAAATTATTATATCTGATAATAGTGAGGGCTTTTTAAATTAGACACATCGACGAGTGACGCACAAAGCGTGTTAACAGAGTCCCGTCTAACAAACATTATGCTATAAAACTTTCATAAAGGCCAGACCACACACGAGACACGCAACCGCGCGACCCGCTGCGCTGCCAATTTAACAATCTGTATTTTAACATCGTCGGTCGTGTTTTATTTGTTTACATTACCTAATTAAAATAAATTAAACTTTACGACGAGGTTTAATGCGCTCTAGATAACATTTATATGCGTGTCATTGAGACCTGGAGATGGGTACGTCCCGTTATCGAAAGGCATGTGTATGTATACGGATAGATTTAGATGTGACAGAAGTGTGCCAAGATCTCTGCCTACCCTTCGGGGTTAAGTTCGGTGGACCATGTTTTATTTCATATACCTGTAGTAACAACAGCTTTTACTCGAATAATCCGACTCACCGGGAAGTACAACTAAATAGACTAAAGGAGTGAAGATTAGAAAAGGAAATGCACTTCTTAAAGTAAGGGGATGAGATGTACAGAGTCGGGACTCATGGTGGGTAGCGGTGATAAATCATGTGACCCGCTTACTCGTTTAGCAATGTTTATTACCAAATAATCAAGATTAATGTAAACATTTAACAATATTTAATTTATTATGCAAAGCTGGGATATTACATAACATTTTCGGGATAAAACATGTCAAAATTTATATTTTCTGACACGATACACGTATGACAAATTTGTATTGCATCGAAAGTTTACAAAAATAAAAACAGAGTTGTAGCGACACCTTTATTTCAAACCGGTAAGCTTCACATTACATAAATCTGTCGTCGGTTCGCAACTCTAGGTGTGTTTTGATCAACATAAGGATTACCATTATTAAATATAGTTCGCTTTGAAACTGCGTTAATATACAGGATTAACTTCTGTCATTATATGTTGATACGACATTTATAAGAGTAATTATTGGAAAGAAAAATGTGTTTTAAAGTAGTTTAAATTCATTTTTAAGCTCCGTGTTAAAATCGGGTTCAAGGCTTCGTAGTATTCAGCAACATTTAGCCATTACATTTTTTTTATAAATATTCTCCGCTTTCGTTAGTATTTCGTATAAAATACGATCTTGTTTTTAGGTAATTAACTTGTAATACATTAAAAATCAGAGCAGCTATCATTAGTGTTTTAATGTGTGTTATAATGTTTTATTGTTTAAAACAAATTACTGTAAACGAATCGTGCAACCGAAACGCACATATCCGGTTATCAAAACGCATCATCTCTGTAAATTGTTGATCTACAGCCAACGGTTCTCAAACTTTCGAAACAGATCTTATATTATGGAATCCTATTTCTTTGCATACATTGTAATGAATCTTGATGAATGGAGATGCGTCAAACTTTATGGAAAAATTCTCTTAATCTATTATGATCCGTAGGTTTTGTATTTTTTGCACAATGTCAAAATAATTTACTTAAGTATAGATACATTTAAATTTCTTATTGATAACTAGATACTGCCAGCGGCTTCGCACGCATTCAAAAGACTGCTATCAGGAAAATACAATTCTTTTTTTAAATTTTAATCGGGCTTACCGGTACTATTTTTTATGACCTAACAGTTGTGTTGTGACGTGTTTTTATTACATACCAATTAAGATCGGTCAAGTCATTCTACAGTTAAATAATGACGCACAGAGACAGACAAAAAAATTAAAAAAATGGTAGAATTGAAGTCAGTGAGGCATAAAATGAATATTAAATACATTAAAAAGATTACATACACACTACAGGTTTATTTATATGTTAGTATAAATCCAACAATATATTTATCAATGTTTTGGTATGCAAGGGACTATAAACTTTATTATTAATCTAAATATTTAATGTCTGAACATGCTGATGATAATTACTGTGTTCTTTGGATAAATCTGTAATTTTTAAGTGGATGTTTGGATAAATATAATAGCGTTATAAGATTTGGGAGACAGATGAAGTTTAACGATGGTGCCCCATGTTAAATGCCACCACCACCACCACCTCAGCCAATAATCGGCCACTGCTGGACATAGGCCTCCCCCATTGATCGTATCATTGGGAGAAAAGTGCCATAATCGCCACGCTTGGCAGGCGGGTTGGCGATCGCAGTATGTTCCACCGTACTAAGAAAAGGACG
>DWLR01005112.1:0-11306 GCA_018246295.1 Papilio alexanor hazarajatica
GGTCAAATGGAAGAAGCTGGTATTTGGGAGCACCAGCCCAGAGATGCGAGCAGTATTCCATATGAGGCCGAACCTGCTCGACCGAATATGTTTGTATTTTTATATTTGGTCACGTGTGTTGTGTTTGAGTATCTTTGTATGTTGTGTGTGAGTGTGTGTGTATGTGTGTGTAGAAACAGGGTGTAAGTCTCACAGTTGTAGATTGACAGCTGAAATTTTTATGACAACCCGCCGTAGTCGCACAGCCGTCACAACTAATGTGTGACAGACGAGATACATCACAAGCGCCAACCCGTACATAAAAGACGACTTGTACACATGAGAAGCGAACCAACCAGAACACCACATCTCCTGAACAACACGCACACATAAAAAGATGTACTCGGCGCAACTTTTACAAAGTCCTCTGCAAAGTAAGCATCGCAAACGTGCAAACGCCAGAGATAGGGCTTTTCTTTGACTCCTTTTATCTGTCCGAGGGAGGCTTAAATAGGATGCAAACAGAGATAAGGTCAGCAGCCGCGGTGAATAGAGAATTAGTCGGCAGCCGGTGGGCCGGTGTGAAAAGGAAGGGTATACAAACATTTTTTTATTGCGGTCCGTTTCCGTTTGAAAAAATTGAAAATGTAAATACGAGTACATACCATATTATACGAACATATTGTTGGACACATCCGGAGATTTTATACAGGCACTTCGAGCAGCATTATTAACTAAGCGTATATTAGGTGTAAGCCATTATACTTCAGGGATTTTATATTTTATGAGATTATTATTTTAGAGAGCAGGGTTAAATGTTCCCATTTTTAATTAGTCTCGAATTTCTTTTCGAATTACGAATTTTAGTACGATGCAAAAGATGTAATCAAATTCAACTTACATATGCAAAGTTATTTGTAATTTTTTTTTTATAAGATTCCTTTATTATTAATTTTTTAATACCCAAAGTCGGAAAGTAACATCTTACCCCGACTCGGGGCAAGTTACTACCATATCCGTTAAAACTATTATTTGTGAAATAAAAAAAAAAAACAAATTACTGTTGAGTGGCCAAGTCTGTTTATTTAAGTAATAATCAACATCATCGAATGACTCGTCAGGTAAACATTTGTATATATTAAACAATTAATGACTATTTTGTAACGCCTTGATAATAAGTTCAGTCATATTGCATTCACAGGCGCTAAACATACTACATCTTGACTTTGCTCACACATGTAATGGGCTCAGTTCTTACATTCTCGAATTTAAGCCTTGGGAAAATAAACATGGGAGGAACTGCATGACCTGATACTTTTACTGCCAGATCGACTATAACTAATGTCCCTCTTTCAGCAACTACTATGGATCCAACTTGCTTAACTCCCTTCTTGGCAAAGATTTTCCTCGGTGTTTTTATGGTGTGACAAAATTTAGTGATATCCAAACAATTATTAACTAGATTATTCTTTACAAGCAATTTGACTAGCACCATTTTAATTTAATACCAATAAATAGACTTCATAAATTTGTTTTTAAAATCTTTACGTTTTTTTTTTGCAATCTAAAGCGTTTCTATTTTATAGCATTAATTAACGGCTATACTTCACACAGGGACAGCTTTCGACTATGTATTGTATAAAGCACAGATCCGACCGTGTGTGGAGTATTGCTGTCACATCTGGGCAGACGCAGCCAAATACCAACTCGCGGCATTAGATTCGGCGGAGAGGCGGGCCAGGAGGCAGATCAGTGACCAAGACCTTAATTTAGTCAGTCTTGAACACAAACACAAAGTGGCAAGCCTCTCGATGTTTTACAGGTTGCATTTCGGGGAGTGTGCGCTATAATTACATGAACTAATTCCCCCATCCCCTTTCTGCCACCGGACCTTTAGACATACGGCTGGTTTCCATCCTTTCGTAGTGGACATGCCGCGAGTCCAAACGAAGCGGTTCGAATTTTTCTATCAAAGTATGACGTGGGTACCTTCAAGACAAGAGTGAATAGGCTATATTTAAACTAGCGCGTACCATCTTTCGACCACATCATCGCTTTACATTAGATGGGTCTGTAATCAAGTGCTAGTTAATTCCTTATAAAAAAGAATGACAGACAGACAATTAATAAAGTCAATTAATAATGTCAGTCAGATAGACAGTCAATTTAAATTTTTTATGACTTTTAAATTTAATAATTAAACAAGATTAAAACAACAATAAATTAGACAAATACGATGTTTGTTATATGTGACGTATGCAATAAGATTTTATTAGGCTTTCATTTTGAATATAATAGAAAACATGAATGATAATATTTCCAAATAATCATTGGATCGTGACTACGAAATGATGCAACTCATTCACTAGACATCGTATAAATTATCGCAGCTATGAAACACGGAATGCACAAGTCGATTTCTGTTACGTATTTATTAACCTTCCTCGAAATCGCATACAGAGGTACAACAGATGTATTCAACCTTATCAAATATTAATTTATTACAAATATTGCATGTGTCAATATGAGAGCACTCAGAAGACCTTCATAAACTCATTTATTTTTGTCTATACCAACCTATATATAATTTTCTTGTCAAGTTAGTGGAAACTAAATTTTTTGAAAACATATAACAAAAAGATTTGTGGACTATAATTTTAAACTTATGTCGAATTTTCATGAATTACAAAAACTGGACGAATTCTAGCAATATAGCACGACCGATTGCCTCGACTTGATCTATGTATCTAGAATCAGCGTTGAAACCCGGGATCTTATCGGCGTTTCATTGTACTGATCTTAGCTATTTAAAGGTTTTATTCCAATTATTGTTATGAGTCACAAATCGTGTATTTGATGCGCGGTCTGATGCTTACAAAATCGACTGCAAAATTCCTAATGCCAAATAGCATCGAGTCAACGCAGTAATTTCGGCGTTTTGATCCCCGAGGCAAACAAACTGATCATTATCGTAACCGAATAATTATTGTTTGACGGATGCGATTCGAACTGCGACATACATTCATCTCTAATTGAAAATTCTCTTCTGACTGATTGCGCGCGCGGATGCAAATATACATGATTGCGTGGGGGCGTGTTTGTGAGTCGGTAATCGCAGTAATATTTGCAACAACTTAATGATTTGTAAACCTGTTTTTTTTAAACAAAAATAAATATAGATTTACTCTATCGCTCTTTCCCTTTTTCTCTCTGTGGTGCTTGTTATAAGTATGTATTTTGTAATTTAAGAATATTCGAAATGCTTTTGGACACTTTCATGAAAGACTGATATACGTCATCATTGCCAGAATCTATATATCTTTTTGAGAAACATAATGCAAAGTCTCCCCTCCCGGTTACGACTTGAACCTTGAACTTTTGGCACTATGAAGCGCTATACTACGGAGTTATGACATTACCATTAAGAAAATAGTAATAAAAGTGTTTGTTGTGTTGATGATAATAACAACTGAAATGCTCGAACTTCATTGTTGGTGCAAACAATCCGTTACGTCTTTATCTATAAAATCGTAGCTCGTAGCAGCAGTAAAGATAACGCCCCACCGCCGCCACCGCCGCAGGCGAAACTTTGCTCATATTTCTGCGGTTGTTAATGTCCTCGATCAACTGCGGCTTACGATTTATTGAGGTTATATTGACTTGTCTGGATACGTGTAAAAGATTATTGGCGAAGTGCTTTGTAATTTAATTAGAATATAATATTTATATAATACTACTGAATACAAGGTGATTAGGTCTGAATAGAAGGTCGTTAGCTAAGATTCTTATGGTCATCAATACGCGTAACGTATGGTTTTATATAGTAAAAATGATTCCGAAAAACACGGTCGCATTAAAAGAATTATTAGTGCATAAAATAATTTTAACAATTTATAATTAAAACGTACGGATTGCAACAGGAATGTCTGAATAATCTAATGTCGTCCGAGAAACAAACAATTAGATACTTTTAATTCTGTGCAGTCGCAATTAGAATATGTCTTGAGCTTGTATTTGTTTTAACAAAAATAGAAATTTAAATTAAGTGAAGTAATTTAGTTTCTTGTCTAAAAACATCGAATGTAATTTTTTTTTATTTTAATATTTTAGACTTGAATACGTCTTTAAAATTGCTTCGATGAGGAGGCAATTCCAAAAAATTAATGATAAAATCGGGGGATAAAACATCTCAATAATAGAAGAGAAATTTTGTACGTAAACTAATAATAAACCAGTAAGTCGCTGACAATTACATTTGTGATACATATACAATACATCTTATTGAAGAATATATAAAATTTTTCTTTTAACAAAATAACCCTAGTAAGACTTGAAAAATAAATTTCATTTAAGAAATAGCGAACATTTCGCGAAGTCTCGCTTGTCTATAAAGTAATTCAGCTTTAGGTCGAAGGATGAAGATATGAAGATAGTATAAGCAAAAAATAACGAAGGCGCGCACGTATCGCGGTCTCGTTTGTCAAACATTGTTCGACAAATATAGCCGTAGGAATCACACATAAAAGTCTGCCGTATACTGAAATATGACGTATTAAAATTCCACCCCGAGCGCTGTCGATTCTTATCTCTCCGCCTGTGTGTTGGGAACACTGAGTAAGACACTGCGCTTATCGCCGTACTTTTTACGTAACGGAAAAGATATAAAATACTTGTTGTGTTCTTTTTTGTGAAATAAGCCGCGGAAAATTTTTGTCATAGAATTACACGAACAAAATGTTAGTCCTAAGTACCACAATTACGATTGGTAGTTTTAGTACCTAGCTATCAGTAAAAAGCATAGATAATAAATAAAAACTGCCTTTTAACTCGATTAAGAAAAAAACGTAACATTGTAATTGTTTCTTCATAAATTAAGAAAGTGAAAAAGTGAACAAACAAAAAAACAGCAAAAAAACTGTTATATAATACGGTAAGAAACAAACATATACGCGTTTTTAGGAAGAGCGATTTTCTCCCAGTTTGCAAGTATGTTGCGGCAGAGCTAATTAGAGGTAGCATTTATTATCTGTCCTTGGAGGATGCGTCTGTATATGCGTTTTCAGCAAATGCATATGGTGTCGTTAAACTAAAGAAACGTCGTCATCACGTCGAGTCTTTTATTATCTTGTGCTTTCTTCAATTTTTTATCTTAATTTCTTTTAGACTTTGTTTAAATTTGCTTTTTAATATTCTTAAGATTTTGGCTGTATGAATAAAATACGTAATTAGCCGTCGAGCACAATATACGCTAAATATCGTCTTTTAAATACAAAATTTTTGACACATGAGTAAGATTCAATCCAGTTAAACAATACTTTTAAAACAAATAGTACGAAAAAAAGTACTATTCAGCGCTAGAATATAATGTACGTAAAGCAAAAAGTACTTAATAAAGTAGTAAGAAAGCAATACGAAAAATATTTAAGGTTAGCGAAGATGGAGCCTCCTCTCCCCCTTCCCCACCGGCAACTCCCCTCTGCAAAGTAATTGCGAAGCAGTTTCCAATATAACAATTCTCTTTAATTTGTTCAGAGAAGAAAAATATTTACAGAAAATCTAACGCTTGTGTCAATCATGAAAACCAATATTACAACGTTGACTTTTAGCAGAAATCCGATTTTATATGTTCAAGTCGGATATTACAAAACATATTTGCTGCTAAGGTTAATATGAAAAATGCAGATTATTACATAACCTGACGCAAGAATTTTTATCTAGGATTGCCAAAATTACACCCAAGGCATTTAAAGTTTATAATTATCAATGATAGGCAGTAGTAGTTTTTGGACCTGAGTTTGTCCTCTATGGTTAAAACAGGAGTGAATGCTGGGTCGACCGCAACTGTACCACGACCTTACAAAAGGCAGAGTATTTATAGACAGCATTAGGCGTATTTTATACGTTAAGTTTATCCTCCCTCCTCGTATTTTTCTCCTCTCCTTCTTCTGTTCTATCCTCTCCTCTGAAATATGCAACTCATCTTGTTGTCGCAAATGTCTATGGGTGTCGTTGATCACTAACATCAGGTATTGCGCCATGTTGTATTATCCTCCGGTATTCTTGTTGTTAGTCGGCGGCGATGGCTTATCGGCTACTCGTATCTCTTTAACTCTCTCGAATTTCTTTGGCTTTCTCAGATTGATGTATCCTGGGACGAAGTCATCTCGATCAGGGTTTTCGAAGATAGAATTCATCGTAATGGAATAAAATGAATAGCCTACACGAAAGACTACAGTAGCCAATTGTTAGGCGTTTATATCCTGAAATGTGAAGCTAAAGACTTTTTACTGTCGCATTTCCTTTCGGTTGCATTTATAATAATAATCTGCCCTTGTGAGTGCATGCACTGGTTTAGTGCGCCGCCGGCGCTGGCGCGCGTGTCCAATGAAATCATTTCTATCCCAGTGCTCATATCTTCACTAATGTATTTTATTTTAACAGAACAGTATAAATAATGTACCATTTCTAGTGACGTAAGGTATTATTATATTTATGAATAAAAAAGAAGGTCACCTCTTCATTTATCCTTAATTTCTGACTACAATACTTTTTTATGTAAATTATCGAACTATTCTGTTACTGACGGTAAAACTTGGTAATGTGCACTATTGAATTGAAACAACGATAGTTTATAATTTCACTACCACCTCAGGCTATGATCGTCCACTGCTGGACATGTGCCTCCCCCATTGATCGCATCATTTGGGGGAAATGTGCCATAATCGCCACGCGTGGCAGTATGTTTCACCGCACTAAGAAAACGACGCTGCTGCCCATCCTCCGGTGGTCTTAAGATCCAGATTCAAGACAAACAGACAAGTTCATGCACACAAATGTTTCTCGTGGGTGGAAATCGAACCCACAACTCGCGGCTTGAAAGGCAAGTGTCTTACCACTGCGCCAACCGGTCAATCAATAATGTCACGAGCGATGTTAAATATGCAAGTTCTTTGTTCAGTTCTCATTCTTTTTTTAATATTTCCAGTGATAGTAAAAAGTAGCGACATACTAAATACATATTTACGACGACATACACATCACTTTTATAATATGACAGAAGCTCGTAGACGCTCTCTTAGTGTAGTTACACTTCTCATAAGGGTATACATATGTATCTACAATAACTCAAACTTTATCTAAACAGTACGGCCAGTAAAACTCAAACAATAAACAGAAAATAATGTCATCACATTACAACACACCTGAAGAGATTTTATCCGATAAATATGTTGGTTACAACCTAAATGTGCTGCGACATTTTTTTTTATTTCACAGACGAATTACATCTTGATCCATCCATTACACCTGCGAAATGAAAACGTATAAAACATAATGACTTTATCTTACGTTTTGATATTTTTGAAACATAACAATTTTCTTTTCTTCTCGCCATTATAATTTAAAAGGGAAGCAAAGAAATGTAAAATTATGCAAAAAAGTTCTTTAACCTTAGGTCTAGTATATAACGCACAAATTGGTACTTTTAATTGTAGATTTTATAACGTGTAACAACTGTGTAAGTACAGTAATATTTCATCGAAGAAATTTATCGATTTTTTTAAACTTAGAACTTTATTTCTAACGTAATCGTATTAAAATATACATATAAGGAAATTTTAAAGACATTTAGATATATTGCGTTGCACTACAGCCACTATACTCGACGCGCACATTGTGAATATAAAACAGCAAAATGAAATGTATTTGGTAATGTAATGAAATAAAAATGCTAAACGTCAAACGTCAAAACGAGTTAATTGATTACTGGGCTGTTAAAGTTTTGGTAAAACTGATTCATGTTTATTTATTGCTGTACATTCGTAGCAATCAATAAATATTTTAGTGTGTAAGCGAATTCAGAGTAACTAGCTTACAATAAATTAATTTGGACAACAAAGTAACTGTATGTTTAGGTTAATAAAAAAATAATCATAACTAAAACTAGTTACAAACTTATAAAAATACGCTCTTATCCATAGAACAACTAGGGTAAACAGAAACAGCAATGATCGTGGATAATACGTAAGTTATGTCAAACATCCATGTACCACCCTTCCAATTCCGATCGGAGGTAGTACATTCAAAGTTGTTGAAAGTGTATGTAAGTTTTCAGACTTATTTAATACTTAAAAATAAATGTAATTCGCTCAATTCACACATCTATTAACATTATAGTGTAAACGTTATTATGCATTTTGTTATCGCTAATGTAAAGATTCATTCTAGAATGATTAGCATCCGTCTCTTTTTATAGTGCTGCTTGGTGAACCTTATGTACGTAGTACATTAAAATTAATAAAGTTTGTATAAATATACTATATATTGCTGTAAAGGACATTAATATTTAATTATATTGCCATTATTGTAAAGTTGATAATTTTAAATTGACCGAGTGACTGAAAAGACACCAATTAAATAAATACATTATCTAAGGAGTACATGAAAACACGAATATTTTGTATTGAATTTGTTTTGCAAATTTTGTTTCCAAAACTTTGATATTTGCTACAAGTTTTTATATTATGTCTTAGTTTCTGTACGAGTGTCTAGATTTACATTCAAAGTTTTATAAATCTAATTATACATCAAACTTTGATTGGTCAGATCATAATATTTATAATAACAAATTCCGTAGGTAGGTCTGAATCACTTGAAGCTTGTATGCGGATATTGGATGTCGTTCTTTGATTTATATTCTTTTTATTACAATAATAACTAGATACTATAAATTCATTAACTTAAAAACACTACAAAGAATCTTATCTGTCTTAAAAAAAACTGTAGAATCTGCCAACTGACACTAGAAGTCTGCAGTGGTGTATTTTTAAAGGCAACGGCGTTGCGACAAGATTATTTTAAGAGATATGCGATTTTAGAAATAACGGCGACAGAAATCAGTTTACGGTTTATTGTGACGTATCTGTTGGAGAAACATTTAATTATAACCTGTCACTTTAGTGCTGCCAATAGTCACTACTAAATTAAGACTGGCACACCCTGTCGACCTGTATGTAAACAAAGCAGTGTTTAGATTACAACAACGTGCGCACAATTATACGCGAGCGTTAATTGTATATCTCTGGCACGTAGTTGAGTAATTCTAATTACGCGATATGGTATGCCCGGCGCGTCCCTCTCATACGATACTTGGATAAATTGCAAGCACCGTACAATTTGATAAATAGATACAATGGAAAAACCTAGGGAAGACGATTTTTTGTAATTTTCTACCGAAATAGTCATCCTTCGATGCTTCAATGCTCGATGTTTGTAGGATGACACAACTCTACCAACCGAATAATCACTCAATTAACTAATTATGGCTGATTTAGTTGAACCAAATAGCTGTATGAATATATCACTTTAAAGTGCTTGCGTATAAATTAGTATAAAATATGTATTCAATTTTAAAAATCACATCACACAACCGTTTTACTAATTTAGATCAATTGAACTACATCATACATGACGCTAATGAAAATAAAATTGTTTATGTTACTTATATTTTTAATAATAGGAGGTAAATTAACAAATAATAGATCTTATGTTTTGCCTCAAGTACTTATCAGTATTTGTAGTAATCACAGGAATTGTGGATCGCAGTTTTTTGCAGGATAGTGGAGCTAAAAATTGGTGCCTTAATCATCTAATTACCACTGTCTCTTACCTAATCTTATTAGATTATGGTAAAAAACAAATTGGATAATAAGTTCTGCTATGCGCCTATGATAGGATTCCCTTTTCAAAGAAGTAGTGAAGTCAAGGAGTAGTGGTTTGCTTAGTAACAACTAGATTCTCAAAGTGCAAGACAATATTTTCATGTCGTTAGCTATTCACATGATAGTCATATTTTTAAAAGTAATCTAAACGAATTATTTAAATTTGTTGCAATATCAAGAGAACAAAAGCTTAGTATAAATCCTTGTATTGTAAGAAACGCGCAAAGCGATCTTTCAGAAAGCAGGCAGCCTAAACCTCGCCATCTCAGGTAACGGTACTTTAGTAACGAACATCTTAAGCCAGCGAAGACGGATGTATTGGATATTATTTGTTTTGAAACGATATAACAGTTATAAAAATATTCAGATGATGCATAGATAGGTTCAACCCTTAGTCAAAGGGGGAGGATTCAAGCAATTTTTTTTTGTTTGTAATAGTTACTGTTGCTGCGCGAATTATGTACAGCGTTACACGTAAAGTGCCGTACTATCAATTAAAAGCGGAAGGTTCCCATTATTTCCCTATTAGAAGAAGATAGGAAGGAGGAAAAGGCTAGAATTGAGCCTCTAGCGCTCACTCATCCGACGAAACACAAAATAATTCTATTATGCTTTACGCTTATCGTGGATGAGGTTGTAGTATTTCAAAGTTCGAGCCGGCTGTTGTTGCTGAGGCCAAGTTGTTGTTGTGGGTTCTACAACTGTTAAAGTGTTCTCTGGCATGCTCTTGCTCAATTTCTTTATGAGAAATCGAAAAATGCTTAGGAATATCACATGTAAATGATCTTTGCTTCGCACAACCTATTTAATGGGTTACTCAATTATGTTTATACTATCTGCCATAATATGTTTAGAAAAAAGAAGCAGCCTTTATGAACTTAAGGGCCTTTCACTTTGTTTTATCCAGCAAATATAGTCTCATAATTAAATATATTAAGTAGCGGAGAATTAGAGAAAGCATTTAACTTACATTTCTGTAAATGTAGAATTCGATAGTAAATGTCCAGAAACTCGAAAAGCACGTACCGTGTGACCATAAGTACTGCTCTGAATCGTTGAAAATTTAAAAAGTGGAACTTAACAAACATTAGAACCCATTAAAATGGTATCATTAAGAGTCTAACAATTTGACCAAAAAAAATAATTAAAACCTAACATATTACCATAGGTTCAGGGATTAAAAAGTTATTACGATTTGCACGAGTATGCTAATCCACAGACTGCGAGAACTTCGAAATCAGAATCCCTAGATTTGTAACCAAAGTTATAATGGAAATTTCTCTGGTAACCGGTTCGGTTTATTGGATATTACTTACAGAGGCGCCAACATTTCTCATCAGCTACAAACATTTGTCAGTTTATACATAATTTCGCAATTATTGCAGCAGTAGAGGATACCCGAGCTATAAAGGAGCTTTGTCTGCAGTAAACATAAAACCAAAAACCAATTATTAACAATGGAAATCGCTTACCACTCATGTTTTTGTTTTATTTTACTTATTTTAACATATCCGGCTTAAGAGCAGTACGCAACTGTAACTAACGTTATTAAATAATTAAAAATAAATTATTTAATAATAATTAAACAATTAAATACAATCATATAAA
>DWLR01005113.1:0-11303 GCA_018246295.1 Papilio alexanor hazarajatica
CGGATACTATACAATACTGATATCTCTCACTAGTTGTAGCCCAATACTCTCACTTTATAACACGCTGTACATACTAATATAGACTATTATTTCGTCCAAATTCAATGAGACAACTGTATTCATTCGTTGTGCTGATTTATCAATACATTTCCAATTGCTTAGTTTTTGCATTGCTAATACTTTGTAGGGATTATTTCTTGTGAAAATTTTCACCAAATAGAAGACTACGAAAGTTATGTACAACCACTTCTTAGCGTCTAACGTAAGTGTAAATCTCGCAGTCGCTTTGTGCAAGTGTCGCCTGACTCTAATGTTAGCGGATATGGTCCAGGGGAGCCGCTTTTTATGTTCGAGGAACAGGTTTACTTCTGAGACCTGCGCACAAGTTACGCGACGACGACTAGACGATGTAAAATAAAAGGAGTACTACGTTCATTACACAATAGTACACGAGTTAATAAGAAGATTATATATTTCGATAAATATCAGAATTTGACACTATTTTACCTCCGAAAAAGCAATATAGCAAAATAATCAAAGCAGCCTAAGAACTGGCGCAATGAACTAAAATGAAATGATGTAGAAGACGTTTAAAAATATGATTGGATGAAAATGTTTTATAATGACATAATTTAATATGCTTTAATTATATAAATTGTAACAACTTGCTTCTTTGGCATCATTTTTTTTTTCAGCACAATAAAATTGTACCAGCTTCCCTCATAATCTCAAATCATTATCTAAAATACGTGTAAGACAACGTGAGAGCGTACAAAATTGATAATAATACGATTCATCTTGATCGTTAAAGTACATATCCAGTTTGATTGAAACATTATGCCGTCCATTATTTGAAAAGTACAAACATTACCGTAGTGCTTACCGGCAGGAAAAATGAACACGTTTAAAAAAGTATTACCGCTCAGAAAAGCCGTCATTACACGTAGTTACAGAGAATCGGACGCAATCTTCATATGCTGACACATGTAATAATAGTACTAAAACTAGATACTGCTTACTGTCGGCTCGGTACACCGCCCACCCTTTCCGTGATTTTGCGCTAGGCGTAAATACATTTTATTGGACTATATATCTATATATTAAGAGCATTGCAGTGTCAATGATATTTTTTATTCACTTAAGACTCCATTGGACATGGAGAGACAAGAGACATGAAGAAATAAAAGCGTACAGACTCCGTTGGCTCGGTCATTTGGAAAGAATGTATGACGGTCGGAACGTGAAGCATATTTGAGACGGCCGAGTGGCTGAACCTAATTTCCCGTCCTAAATATCGCTGGAAAAATGAGGTAAGGTAATGAGGACCTACTAGATCTTTAAGTACAAGACTGGCTTGAGATGATTCGCGGGATCGCTGCGCCACTTAAGACTTAATGAAAAAGGTACTTTAGACTACAGAAATAGAGGTATTTATGTTTGCCTTTTATCTAAAAAATTTCATGACAATCTCAGTGACGCTCTAGGAAAATAAGCTACTAGAATACAGTTGCTACCAACCACTTCTGGTATTGGAAATTTAATACTAAGTTAACCGCAGTACAATTCTATATCGCGCCTACTCCAGCAATTTCATTTACGCACGTGAAACTACACGCACGCCTTTGGAAACTTTCTTAGCACATACACCCACTTTGTAATTATTGAGCAATTAGCATCGTACTACCATTTAGTGTTCCGTAGACTAATGGCACAAAACCTCTAAGTTTGCTTTGAAGAAAATAAAAGATTTTATATCCTGCGTAATTTATTTATTAGTCGGTCGGCTTTCGAGAAACGTCTGATTGAAATCTTATGAGCCAAACTTCAAATGGTATAGCCAAATTTTGACTTTACAATCTGTTCTTCGCTGAGCTTTTAGGATTCCAAATAAAATAAGATAGCTGCTAAGCATATCGCCTTACAGGACGCAGTCTTCGATAAGTACTATATCTTGCACATAAAAGTCTGAATCTTTGGACTCGTTGTATACACACAAGTCATTTTGGATTTGGCCTATTGCCTAATTAAACATGACCAATTGATTGCAAATTACATAAAGCACATTTTGCAGATTATGTTAAACTTGAGAAACAATGCGTTTATCTCCTTTCAAAACGTGTGAATGCATATGGAACCGAATTATCTTGTTTATCGCTCGCTCTTACCAATGTAACATCGCGTAACTACTATTCGCTTCGTTTGAAAAGTAAACATTATTACATTCAATATTCTAAACATCGATTGCAAATAGTTTCTGATCGTTTTCGTGGCGAGTTGAGTAATATCTCGATAGCTATTAACTGTTTACAACTCTAGTCGACCATACACACATTTTATAGCTTGATGATGGAATGAGTAACGATGTCGAAATTAAACAGAAGGACGTTCAAATCTGTCCCGCTTACATGCAATCAATATGTGTATGCAAAAAACGTCTGGTGTCTCTATGTTACATTATGATAGTAACCGCTTTACACGACACAATGAGTAGTTAAGAGGAAACAATAAGCTAAGAAATAAGGTAAGCAGAGATATATTGACAATTTTTAAGTCGGGATTTATGTGAATTTAGCGCAGTGCGTATGCGTATTATTTAGCATATTCAATTAGTTATGGTGCAAGCTCTCTGTATAAAGCCTTTTTTCTTGGGTTCCACCTCCCTTATACCGAGTTCAACTTCACTACTACCTTCACCTCTATTTGTACCGAGGTTACTTTGTACCGAGCTTCTTTTTGCTTTAGAAACCCAAGAAGAAAAAACAAAATGATGATACTTAACAATGTCTTTTAATTAATTTTTTTTTTTTTTGGTAATAGAATATACCACAAATTAACATAATATTTATATTTTACAACAATCTCAATCAACATTGAGATATTGCATTAGAATCTCCGACAAGCAATAAAATTAATTTTCGCTTTCTAACTTGCACAATACTCGCGAAGACTTTTATTGCCACTACTCTCCATCAGACCAACATAAAAGATTAGTTCACACAATGAAAGATTTTTAACAGTGGTACATTCGTGCAACATCTGTTGCACGCATGTGTCCCGCGCGACCGGTGAAATACCAACACCTCATAGAAGCGACAAGCGAGGAGATGAGTAAGGTGCCGGAGGCCTAATATTAGTCCTCTTTCTCTTTCCATCCTTTTACAATAAAGAAACGGTGGGAAGGGAAAGAGGATTTGCCGGGTAAGAAGGTGGATAACAGAAGACAATGTCCAATTTTCTCTCTATCCTAATCCTTTCTCTCTAAGCCCTCCTCTGTCTATTAAAGGTAGGCAACGCATCTGCAACTCGAAATAGTTTGTTGTTGATGTCTATGGGCAGCGGTCACTTAGGCGAGCGCTTGCTTGCCACCTTCTGTTGTATAAAAAAAGTTATTTAAGATCAAAGTAGTATTAATTTGTTATTATTACACATTGCTGGCTTATTACATTCCGCATAAGTTTATGCGGAATGTAATAAGCCAGCAAGATAATACAGATAATTTAGAAGTTGCTAAAATTTTTAGCGGGCCCCCTCCGGTGGCTCTTTTAAACAAACCTCACACGAAGTAGCTGTTATTTAGTTCATGACGTATTCTAAGAACAGCATAGAGACGCATCCGATGTTGGGACCGTGATAAAGCACGCAAAGGTGTCACGAGTTACATATTACGACACAATTCTTGTTACAGTGAATAATGTAACCTTTGATAATGTTTATACAAAACTTGACTTTAAACGTGCCCTTAGAGTAACGTAATAAAAATGTCAAAACGCCTGCCAATTATAACCAATCATTAGGGCTTTAGATTTTTCTGGACTTACTTTACATTAAGAAGCAAAAGATTGATCTCGAAAGCGAACATGCGTCTCTTGATATGATTGCTGTAGTAACTGGCTGCAGTTGTAAGGGTTCTGACAGGTTTCCAGCTTCTAAGTAACAATGTTGCAAAGAGAGAAGAAATCGACTAGAATAAAGCGGAGTAACCAAGAACAAATTCAAAACAATTCTTGGCAAGGCGACTAAGTAGTCTAGGCACTGAGTCCAAGTGGACATAGTGCATACTTAAAGAAATGTATGACTTATGCCCAAAGAAAAAGGAAAACCGGTAACCGACAAGCATGTACGTGTAGATATATGGATGTAGAAGAGGCGAGAAGTGTGCCGAGATCGCGCTAAATTCAAATCCGTAATTTCTACCAACCCCTCTGGGGTTACGGGCGGGATATGTTATGTGATGCCTAATATATGTATAAACTTTTTTAACTTTATCAAATGCAATAATTCGAGTAACGATTAAGCAATTAGATTATCCGGATACAGGAATTTTACAAAATATGAACATTTTGTGCACGGGCGTAATTATAAACTACGGAACCAAAAATAAAGAAACACGTGGAAAAAAATCATTATATATTTTCTAAAAAAATGAAAACCAAGTAAAGTTATTGACCTTATTATCATTTTTAGTTTCATTTATTAATTTTATTTATTAAAAATGTATTAATCTTAAATTCAAGTGCCAACGACCCTCGCAACGATCCCTGAGATGGTGAAGATTGTAGAGTATACATTGTGTTTAACTCGTGTATGTAAATGAATTTTTTTACTTGTTAAAAATCTATAATTAAATTTTACAGACACAAGTGTTTGTTTTATCGGACATATAAAATATGTTCGAACAAATAAAACGATTTCAAGTTTCAGTTAAATGTAATAGAGTACAAAGTACAGCAAAAAATAAACAAGGAAAACCAATCACTGGAAAATAAGAATTAGGAACAATTTTTGACAATAAAAAAAACCCACCTTTTAGGTTTCCACCTCCGAATGAAAACCCCAAACATATTGAACGTATCCACTAAATCACATCACTGGCACAAAACAAAAATAAAATAGATTTCGAACCACAAATATTTCACTGTAATATATTCGTCAAAATCACTTAAAAACTCAAAACTTGTCTATGCTCGGGGCGTAAGTCCGAAAGTATTCCAAATATAAAATCACCCCATCACTGTTTACAAACAATCACGGCGTTCCAAATTCGAAAATAGAATTGACGTTTCGAATTCGACACAGTCAATATGTACGTGGATGCAGAAATATTTGGTTTATAAAGGAAATCGAAATAAAATAAATATAGAGACGCAACACGACAACACAAAATACGTATGCCTCGAGCGCTCGCTGCAAGGCGACTGAGCTTACCGACTCACCGACTCATGACTCCCGCTTGCAGTATGCAGCTGGGATCTATATTCTAAACCCCTGTTGCTTCGTATTAATAAATTTTAGATGTCAACCGCTTAGCACCCGCAGGCCTGAATGGACCCGTCGTAGACTGATTTGCGACACATACAATAATCTCGCTCCGCAATATCGATTTTCCAATTCATTCTGACACTGATGTTAGAATTTATAATAATTCAATTGATTAATAATGGTTATAAACGAATGAAGAAATAAATTGACAAAATGTTTGTTAAAATTTTAAACATATAGTCATTATTCTTATTTTGTACAAAAGTTAGAAAACCTCATTGTTCGAGTAGCAAATACAAAATATATGTAAATTTCTAAAAAAAAAAACTAAAAAAAGTAAGAGAATGATCTCTCCTGATTATCTGATATAAAAGTTTGAAAAATGTTGTACTATTAAGGACTTTTGACAATGTATCCCACATGTGTTTAATTTAAACCATGGAATCAACATGTCAATAATGTGTTTTTTTTTTTGGCACCTTTGGGTCACAAGCATCATGTCGTAAAAAGTATGTTGACATTCAATGATTTTTTCACTGCCAAGTTGAGAGTTAATCCCATCTGGATAATCAAACTTTGCAATGGGTTTAGGATTCCATTAAGTTTATTGGATTCCTTTAAATCATGCTGAAAGCTTACCGTCGACAATATTGATAATTCAAAGCACCAGCAGTGAAATTAAAAAAAAAAACACACTCATTCTCCTCTAGGATTATAACTCAGTACCTACAGCAACATGGATAGATAAATAGAGGATAGATAAATAGAGGATATACCTACCAGTAGTTTTGATTTTTTTTTAAAATATGTATACAAATATCGGTTACACTAAGCTAGGTAAACTTTCGTTACAACAAAATCGATATAGAATGCGGAGATACGCTAACTGGCTCGATTCGTTGCGGCGAGTCGCAACAGTTCCCGAGGGACTGACGATTCCCGACCCACTTTCTACTTCGCGGACGTGGCTGCTCCAATTCTGAATGAAGTTCCCTGTTATTGCAGTTCATTTGGAAAACTAACGAATATATGTAGCTAAATCAATGAACAAACACGACTGCATAGTGTTGTAGTGGAATACAAAAAGACATTATGTTTCAGTGACCACGAAAATATTTCTCATCACTCACTTATAAATAATATTCATTCAACAGTGGTAGAGTCAGCAACAACAACATCTGTTGCACGAATGGCCCGCCCGACCGGTGAAATACCACGACCTCACAGAAAGCACGCGTGAAGTAGAAGTTTTCTGCGTTTCGCCTGATGAGAGTGGTGCCAGAGGCTTAATTTTACTCATCTTCTCTTTCCTACCCTTTTCTAATAAGGAAAGGATGGGAGAGGAAAGAGGATTTGACGAGCAAGGGGACTGATAGGCGAGGGAAATGATTTTCTGTCTATTCTCTCCTCTCTCTATTAAAAGTAGGCAACACATCTGCAACTCACAAATGCTTATTGCAGACGCCTATGGGCAGCGGTCACTTAGATGACCGCTTGCTCGTTTGCCAAGTTCTTGGATAAAAAAGAAAATAAAAAAACATGTTTTTAGTATAACGTTAATGACAAGATTCATCCAGGATGATTCGTAAATTTCATTCATTCGTGAATAAGAAATATTTTACAGATTTAATATAACATTCTTATATAGCGTACGTGTTAACTAAATAAAAATTGCAGACAAATTAATTATAATCGTTTCAATAATGCCAATAATGCCAATAGATTAATTACTTAATTTCAAACACGAAGATGAGATAAAGATAAAAAAAAGATTAAATGTGGGAATACGCAAGTTCCGAGCTCGGCCGACCGGTTTCATAAATAATTTCATTACAGGGATTACCAACTAGATCTTATCGGACATCGTGGCACAAAGGTAACAGAATCAGCACTGCGGTAATCGTTTTAATACAAGGGTCCTTGTTACTAGTGCGACATGCATTCATTTGTGACATAATTAATAACGTGTACATATATTATGAGAAACATAATAATTCTTCGGAGGTTAGCCATGTTAAAAAGGAGGAAAGAAAATTAAATTGAATACCTATCTTCTGCTGTGGTGTTACGGAACGTATGAAGGAATAGTGCTTTAATTTGTCCATCTTGAATGAAACGACAAAACTATAAAGTAACATGCGAGATTGGTCTGTCGGTCTACAGTCGCAACTTAATACAATGAAAATTGTTCAAATACATGATGCAGCCCAACCAACGATAGAATAAATTAAGACTTCAACTTCTTCGACTTCTGCATGGCGGTATTCCAAGTTGCAGAAAAAGTCAACATTTCAACTGTGAATGGGTAAAAAAAAAAAGATTTCAAATTTTTTGTCGACTCAAAATATTATAAACCACGGTTACTGCATTAATAATAGCATTTGTGGCAACGGGACACCGTTCAATCAGTATAAAAAAACTACGATAGAAATAAAGGAAGGAGCAAAAACTTTGCCTCTTTCATTTTGGTCAGAAAAAAAAAAGTTTGCATATATACTGAAGTTACGCGATCCACAGGTTAGTCTCCCCTGCCCAATAGCTTTCATTGTATAGGCAGTGCACCGGCCCCCCATTCCGTCGTGTAGAGAACGCTACACCGCTGATTATGATATTGTGATGGATGCATGTATAATTCATAAAACTACCCTTCATTCGCTACATGTAATTTGTAATAAGCCTTCACGATTTTCTAATTTACGAAATGTTCAGTACAAATTTAAAAAAACCACTATAAATAAAACCAAAACAGCGACGATAATATTTGTTACCTTGTATCTGTCAGGATACCCCTCCGTTAAGTGTGGCCAAGTACCAGTTTATTCGTTATAATAATACTCTAAACCCTGCCCTAAAATTGTTTTTCTCCTAATTGAAAGTATTGAATCATATAAATAACGGACAAATACAAGTAGAGTTTTTTCTACTAAGACCTAAAGTTTGCGAACAAAGCCTCATCTTTTACGTATAACTTCGTAAATTCCAAAATATTTGCGGAAACCAACTTTTTCTAAGTTGGTTTAAAATAGAAAGGTATTGCGAACTCGACTTTGGGTTTTAATAAGGAGTAGAAACATTTTATCTTTATTTTTACTCCTGAAAGTACCTTCAGAGCCATTTAGTCGCAATAGCTTATTTTTTAGTTTCACTTGACACCAAAAAAGACAACAGTAGGTACATAGTGTCTTCACCTACCATTTCCCGCAAGTGGCCGCGAGCTACAAACGATGTCAGACATTCCAGGAATTAGCACATCTCTCGACACCCGATATTTGCGTAATGGCAACACGGAATCGCCTCTGGCGACTCTGGCATTGCCCGGCATTATCTGCCAGTAAGTGGCCAAGTTCAAAGTATAATCAACAGTCGCTTCGTGGTCTCTTAAGTTAGCCTGTATATTTATGCACATTTGAGCTAAATTTAGTTTAGCCTAGCGTTTGCTTAAAAGATACAACAAAACAGATAGATTTAACATATTTTGTCTGACTATCCCATTGCTCTTTTGCTCTAGTAAAAATTAAAGATAACATAACATTATATTGGAAAAGACGGAAGTAAACTAATATTACTTCTATAAATGTAGAGAAAACTTCTTAACATCTTAAGAGCTTTTCCTTGACAAGTAGTCGCGTTACTTCAGTGTTGGATAATACGAAGCCAGGAAACTACAAGCTTAAGGGTTGTCAACATCTATTCGGACATTTGTTTTCGTCCTTACTTTTTACAGAAATTTATGACCGTGGCATAGAACATGAAATACAGAGCATTTTATTAAGGCAAACTGGGATTTGAAAGTAGATCTAATAAATTTTGTGATGTTATGTACTTTGGAAAGATAAATATACGGATTATAGACAACTTTATTGGTGTGGGACTATCATTAGAGGTTTGGTAAACACATTGTTTTTCAGCGGGATCTCTTAAGGAACGCACCAGTGACATGAGGTGACGCACTGAGCACAAGAAAGGTAAGACAGCGCCCTTCTTGCAATCTCGCTGTACAAGGCACACGAGGTCACTCAAATTGTTAGCTAGAAATTGAGATTTCATTTTATTTTTGAATAGTTAATTCCAAGAACTAATTTTAAATACAATGCCTATTGCGGCAATTAGGTATATGAACTAGTAAATAAATTTTCCGCTTCTACGTCACGAAGCATCATAAATTATCCCGGCATAGCGTGACAACCTTACTTAATTCCCGCCGGCATTCCCCAGTGAGGGCTTCTCGACCTAGTTTTGGATAAAATGGTAACCTTTGCTTATTCTAGTACTTTGTATTTTTATTGTATCGGACATTTGTCTAACGTAATTCGTGTACAGTTTCAATTACAAAACATTAAAGAAAAGGGTTTGTTAATGTTGAGGAATCAACGAGTGCGCAGCTCCTAAAATTATAGACTGTTATGGATTATAGATTGATCATATATTATTACCAAACACGATACTTGCGTGATGTTATGAAAATAATCGTTTAAATTTCTTAAAAAAAAAAACAAAAAAGACTTCAAATTTACATAATTTTATTTGTCATTAAGTCAATTATGGGTACGTCTCATTGCCTATGTATTAACCCCAAAAAGGACTTCTGTTAAATCAACCAATATGTCAATTTTCGATATATCATGGAAGGTTGAATGTCATCCAAATTCAAATGGAGGTAACACTTGCGAATATTTCCTTTTTAACAAAAAATTAGTTCATAAATGTCGAAATTCTGAGATAACAAACAAAAAAAAAGTACAAGCGAATTAATAACCTCTTTTTTCAGTCGGTTAAAAATACAGTCGAATACATTTGACTCCATAGTATGTTTGACAAAACTATTTTATTTTTTACTTTCATCCTTACACTCCCTACGCTCATCAACCTCTATTTCCACATCTGGTTTGTTTATTGTGTGTTTTAATATACTTTTTATACGGTAATAAACATAAATGCTACTAAGTACATATCATATTCTTTGTTGACAGCCGCAGTAGCAGTTCACGTTTTTTAAATATGGTATGGGCATATGCGACTGTCAAAATAATGTCGAAAGACATTCCCAGGCCGAAAATTAGACGGGAGTCGAAATCGAGATAATTCGAATAGATAGGGATGATGGTAGGGATGGGACGTGCTCCAGGGAACCGGGAACCGGGACCTCGGAAACCATGCTATTGCGGCGCGACGTGACCGGAATTAGGCCGCCGACCGTTGATTGGGCGTACGCGAGACTAATATTTTTGTAATTTTACATACAATATTTTCAATTAAAAATAATTGAGTAACTGTAAAAAAAAATATGTAAATTACACCTAACGTGTTTACTGAGCTTTCTCAATTGTTCTTGTTTTATTATTCGTATTGAATAATAAATACGATAGGACAATAAGTATTATCTGTTTCTGATATATAACAAAGGAGGAAGGAGTAGAGCAAGGATAAAGTATTTCTATTTTAATTGCATCTAATTATATAAGTTACCTTAACATTTCTATTGTTTGTTCATTCTTCTAATTTTAGTCGGCTTTATTTTCTTCTATTATTAGCATAAGTAGTTGTTACATAATATTAGAGAATAATAAAAAAAACACGTATTCTTTAGGTTACAAACCGTCTTTAGCCAGGTTCGTTCCAGGGCCCTAGGCTATACTAAAGTATGGGTCGTTGGAGCAATAGGACATTAGATCATTTAAAATGGTGTAAATTATTGTCAATGCCAAAAATTCTGAAAAATACTTTCCCAGTCTCTATATATTTTTGTTGCGTTATTGCAGTTTAAAGTAACAAAACACTTACGATGTAATCGAATGTATTGGCATTTCGAAGCCTTTTCGATAATGGATTCTGGGCACTGGCCCCGTCTGCCCTTATATAAACACGGTGTGATGTCTTTACAGACCTAAGAACAGATATAGCATCCTCTATTCCCTGTTTAATCAAAAAGAGATCCACATCTTTGAGACACTCATGTACATTTTTTTAAGTTGATAATCGATTTATGAATCAAAATTATCATTTTGACTAAAGTACGTACAAATATACTGTGGTAGCTGTACCAA
>DWLR01005114.1:0-11301 GCA_018246295.1 Papilio alexanor hazarajatica
GCAACCCTCCACCCCCGCATCCCGCGACACGCCCCTCCTGTGGAAACTTCTCGCCCTCCCGACCGCACCTCTACTCCCAGATTTAAATATCCAATGATAGAATTCACATTTAAATATTTTTAACTTTTTACACTCTCGGTGTTTTTTTGCTTCTCATTAAAAGACCGTTTTTTCCGTCCGGACGTGGTGTTTTTTTGTTGCATGTACCTAAAAGCCTTTGTTTCAGCGTATCCTTTCGACATCGTTCGCTCGTGACTTTTTTATAAAACATTTCCTTTGTTCGAAATTTGAATCCGATAGAAATTTAGAATACAGATAATGAAAGAATGTTATCTTTTTAGAATAAATTAACAGTATTTGAGTACTACTTAGAAATAATACTGATCGTTACTGTTAATTACTGTTGTTACGGTTAATTAATAAGAGAAATTGCCAGTTTCTGATAGCTAGATGGTATAAATACTCTCTCAAATGTTCAATTCTATATTTTTTTATCTTTGACTTGTATAATACTTTTTATTTAATTACAATACGCTACTACTCCCTGCAAATAAAACTTATAGCTTGTTTAAATTTACTATGTTATATTTGTAAATTATTACTAGCTGTTTCACTTATCATCGCATAGTCAAAACTGTTAGTACACAATATTTAAACACGCAAAAACATACATATATCTGCTTGTCTTATTCTTTCATAATATTATGTAAATACGCTTCATGAATATGTTTCTAGTCACTTCACGAAGTAACATATTTTCCTTTAGCGGAACATAAATTTGAACGCAAGGCGATGCCAATAACTTTGTTCTATCTAGGGACCAAACGAAATTATGCTGGAAAGACGCTGCGAAGAATGGCCGGGAACATCCGCCATTACAGTTTTCTCTCACGTCACGGTCGCTCGCCTTTGATGATGTTAAATTTACATTTGATACCATGTTTTAGGTACACAATGTGTAATATATATGTATATGTAATAAGAGTTTTAATTAGAAACACATTGTCCATTAATTGGTAAATAAACGTCCCATTGGCCAATTCATTTAACACAATTTTTGACCGAACCCAAACAGCTACAAATTTGTTGTTGAATCGCCTTATTGTTCACTTAAGTATAATTTTTATGTGGCATTTTATCGTTATTCTTAAAGTTTATTTATTATGTAATAATTGATTTTAAACAAATATTTTAATTACTATTATTGTCATTTACCATATATTTATGATGTATGTACATATACAATATTGCCATTTATAAATGTTACTGAAACTCAAATTGGATATATTTACCACATCACATTACAATAATCTTATAAACATTTTAACAGAAACAAAATCGACTTCAAACGTATACGATCTTGTTTATATTATAAATTATTTAGTAATTTATTGCCAAGGTACGTCTCATTACAATTCAGTTAAATCCAAACAGGTCTTAAATTTACCAGTATATCAATTTTCGATGTATCTTCGGAACCCAAAGTTCGTAACATTTTAAATTAAATGGGATCCACTTGCGAATGGCCCCCTATCCAATAAAAAGAAATTGGAATCGGTTCATAAATATCGAAGTTTGATCTAACAAAAATAAAAAAGTACAAGTAAATTGATAACTTCCCCCTTTTTTTGAAGTCGATTAAATAAGTCTACTTTTTATACGTATATATTTAATTAGCTTAAAACTACGGTCTCCTATTTTTTTTACTACTATTTTAACTTCAGTTCATTATATTTTTTAAAGTACACAGAGAATTGTTTCGAGAAGCTCGTTGAAATCTTGCAGACGAAGTGTTCATAACTTTATCCGTGAGTTTCCTATCCGTAAATCCACTTCGGTATTTCCGAGTAAAGAATGTGCAAGATGGAACTACTATTACATTTTAAATTCTATTTAATTTTTTGTTTTGTAACAATGGTCAAATTGGTAGTCGAAGAACAACACTCAAACAGACACACTCGAAGGACCGAGTGTAAAGTTTTCCTCAAAGTTTATATACCGTTTTATCGTGACCTCCTGTAGCCTAAACGGCTTGACCTATTTTTAAGATTAAGGTATTTTTGTTTTTATTTATAAGATTGCATTCGAATACATAAGTATCGGCCTGAAATTAATTACAAGAAGCTATTTTAATAAGACTAGAAATGTAATTGTTTAAAGAAAAAAATATACGTACATTATCAGAGGAACTTTTGCAGTGACGGTAAAATATGTTTTGATAAGATTGCCAGTTGGCTGGCTGAATTGGAAAATAACCAGTTTCCACAACTCTGAGTTTTAGTTGATGGATGTTCAGCTACACATATTAAAGTTTGTGTAGTATAACTTCAGTAAAAACTAGATAATTAATTGTTTAAATTTATTTAATTGTTATAATTTACGTAGCATTTAATATCAGCTAGATATAACATTTTTATAAGCATACTTAAATGCATATAGGGCAACTAAGTTTTTGCCTAAAGTTGTATTAGAAGATAATTAATAAGTAAAATATATTTCTTTTAATTTGAAACGAATGCAAATAATTATATTGGAGGTTAACATTAGCAATGAAAAGTTTTTTTGCTAATTATCTTCGTTTTATATTCGTCGTAGAATGCTTTTAAAATACATCAAATTTACTTACATAAATACACTTTGAGAAAAAATGGTGCCAAATTACCTTAAATACCAAAATATATTAATTAAATTAGTGTAATTCAAATACGCAATTTATTTACAAGCACCATATACCTACTTTCTGAGACATTTCTCGTATCTGAAGTTCCAACAATCAAAGCTCTCGAAGCTCTCGGTGCAGTAGGGTGGAAGCAGACTTGTCAAGGCTCTTTGAGCATTTCCTTTGACAGAGCAGACTTGTAATTGGATCGCATCGAACCACCCAAGCAAACAAATCGACTAGTTTCTATATAGCTTGTCGAGAATACGACGAGTGATTGGGTCCGCTTTCCATGTAGTCATAAGAATTGCAAGAAATTTCTATTGCTTTCATATTTTCTTTACCTTTTTAATGTTTAATTTTTCTCTCGACTTTGCTTTCTCGAATTTTGTCGACAAAATATCCATTAATACTCTCTTGGTAACGTAACCTCGTTTAAAAAACATTATTTGTTTCTACCAAAAACTTATACAACGATGGAGCTGCGACCTTTTGGTCGCTGCGCCATCGTGGGTCTTGGTCTCCGACACAAGAGAGCGCCAACGTCACCTGTTCTGCACCGTCCCCTGCCAGTGTCTTCCAAAAACAGGGAGTGATAAAAGTTAACCTAAATTTAAGTAACTTAGGTTAACTTTGTGTAAAGGTAATGTAATAATTTTTTTCTTAAATGAAAGTAAACTTATAAAATATTCCAAACATACAATTCAATGTTAACATTTTCGTAATTTCAATAATCCACTTTACTCCATCAAATATTTTTCTAATATTTCAAAGAAACCAAACAAATTATTAAAGTCTGCAAGGTACTTGAACGAATACGAACGGTAACGAGTAGGTATTTTGAATGGAGCGCAGCGAATCGTAATTTGCAGAAAACATTCCGTCTTGTCTTGAAAGGTTCTTTGAAAGCTTTCCTTGGAATCAAATTAAATAGCGTCTCTAGGAGACGCGCCAGTGTACGTTATTCGAAGAAAAAATGCTTTTTATTAAACGGTACCATGAGAAAGAGACTTCATTACTTCCAAGAACTTAATAACCTCTTAACTAACTCATAACCTATTTATAATTCTTTTAAAAAAATTACATATGAATTTAATGTTTAAAAATTTAAGTATGGAAGTTTACGAATGGTAAATATGGGCGAATATTTGTAAATAAACTACGCTAGTGGAAAACCAGTAGGAAACGACACAGGGTTGTTGGTGTTTTAAGTAATGAAAAACATTCATTTTGTTTTTAATTTCATTCACTCAGGCCCACATCAAATTATTATAAATGAAACTTACTGCAATTTGCATTGAAAAAAAAATCGTGAATGCTTTAAGATTCATGTAATCTTCTTTAGGATTCCCTGCACCTACACGTTTATTTGATGAAACGAATAATTTGTCCACGTGTGTTACATTATTTGACTTTGAGTCCGAACACACAAGGTACTCTTAAGTCAAACACGTGACTTAAGAAAATCTAAATAACACAAATGTAAACAGACACTGAGATGCACACAGAGCAGATGAGCTTCACTGCGACGCCGCTGTATCATCTCCAATATATATACGAATGTAATAAAGCTGTGTAAAGAGTTTGTTTGAACGAGCTTATCTCAGGAATTACCTATTGGATTTATAAAAAGCTACTTGCGTTTGCTAGCCCAATTATATAGGAAGGCTAGAAGTAATTTGTCATCACTCTATAAACCTAAGGGGGCGAGCAGAAAAAAATACCGCAAAACGAGAAGCGCACGACGAGTGAAACCGCGAGGCATTGCTATTTCATTAGTCTTTAGTGAAATTTAGTCTTTGTTTGTTAGTTTAGAAAAACTATAGTTTCTTATGAATGTAATTATTTTAAAGTAAAAAGATATATGTCTTTTCATCTGAAATATTATTATAATATATATTTAGCTAGGTAATTAATGTGTAAAAAATTAATTTTGATATTTAACGACCGATGGTTTGACCATTCCATGTAACGTTGGTTCAAGTAACCTCTAGCAAGTTACACAATTTTCCAAGCGTGTCAAATGACAAATGAATGCAATATACTACATTAGGTTACCAAAGAGTTCTAAAAAATGGTATACTTGACCTTTGAGGTGTAGAACAGGATATTATAAATATTTTATGCAAAAAGAAACGAGAGCAAGAATATTAACAAAAAAAATGTTACCTAAGAATGCAAAAAAAATATATATATATATCTACCCTATATTTTCTTCACTTTTAAATTTTTACAGCATATAGGTTTTAAAATGTTTCAAAGTCAATTCATACTTTTATTTCTTTGAAGCAAAACTCCTCGCAAAGCTTTTAAAGTAACGCTGCGACATGAAATTGACTTCTATAAGAAAAAGGTCGGAACAACTAATTGAGAAATGTTACATTTTCTTTTTGTAACTTTTAATGCCACATCTACATTTTATGATTTTTCTTAACTCGCTTTTTTTAACATTCGTTCGCAAATTGTCAAAATGAAACTTTGCTATTATTAAAAGACAGTACGAACATATTTGCAGACGAACAAAAAACGATGTTGCAATAAACTCGAACAATTTAAAAATATGTCGATCGGTGGTCTTGCTTTCTGCGACTTCCCTATTAATAAGTGTCATTGTTTCATTCTCATTTCTAAGATTTACCGAAAAAAATGTTGGAAGGAGGCAAATGAAACAAAAATTAAATTCGTAACATTCTGAAGGGCTATCGATGCGAATATTTCGTTAAAAAAGAAGGAGAAAATAATGTAGAAAAAAGACAAGGGAAGGAAGGGATGGAGGGGATGATGCCGGAGGCACCGCATATATTAGATCTAATGCAAAAGGATATTAATAACTTCCATCTGAAGAAATGTTAATGATGGAAAATGAATGATTGGTATTTTTCGTAACAAACGGGAGTGAATGTAGATAAGAAGAAAAGGAATAAAAGATATATAGATAGGAATAGGAAAAAGAGCCGGCGACACCTTAACCATCAGATGTAACGCAGAAAAAAAAAGATGAATAAGCACACAGTTGCAATAACTGCTGCTTCGACTGGCTCTATAAATGATTTGGTAGTAGCTTTAAAACGTAACCAGGATTCTTCGTTTTAAGTAAAAGGTTAGAGAATGGTGCTTACGCAATCATGAATTAAAAACATTTGTTAATTCTTTTGGTGCCTACAACTTTTAAATCTCTTCGAGCGGTATGTAAATAATACGATAATGATTATAGCCTTTACGAATGAAATATTGTCACTGATATTTTATGCCACAGACCACGGTAAAACCCTAAAAATAATACGTGCAAGGCTACTTTCGACTTCACGAAGTCGCGTATTATTTACCAAGGGACAAGGCTAAAGTGGTTTGGTCACGTATGTAGAAAAAAATCCGGATTGTACAGAAAACATATACGTGTTTTTATGTTTGTAATTTTGTATTTGGTTCCGTATAACCTATATATGTACTTATATATGTATGGCTTATCGCAATATATGTACATATATTTTAAGCATAAAGGTCTACACATAGTCAATTTGTACACCAACTGACTATAGTTTCATCATCATCATCTCAGCCTATGATCGTCCACTGCTGGACATAGGCCTCCCCCATTGATCGTATCACTGGGGGGAAAATTGCCATAATCGCCACGGTTGGCAGGCGTGTTGGCGATCGCAGTATGGTCCACCGTACTAAAAAAAGGACGCTGCTGCCCATCCTCCGGTGGACTTTACATCCAGACTCAAGACAAACAGACATGTTCATGCACACAAATATTTGTCTTGGGTGGGAATCGAACCCACGACCTGCGGCGCGAAAGGCAAGTATCTTGCCTCTGCGCCAACCAGTCAGCCAGACTATAGTTTAGTTACTAAATATTAACCTGTCTAAATATTAAGCTAGTAGTAGTAAGTATTAAGTAGTATAAAGTAAATATTAAGTTGTCTAAATATTAAGCTATCTATTGATGAACACAGCCCAATAGCGCATTTACAACTAAGACTAAACTACTTTATACCTTTTGTAGATTGTAGTCTGATGTACAAAATATCAACACCGTGAAGGAAAGCTGTGGTGTAATTTAACCTAACATTAACAAAGATTTCTTCGGAATCTTAACTAACTTTGTTCCTTAAGTTTCCAACGGAATTTTTTTTCGTAGGAAATGAATTTAACTTTGTAAATTTTATATAAGATCATCTGCTGCACGAGAAATTCGGGATGAATAAAAGCGTGAATGTGGTAATGTTATGAAAAAGTAATAGAGGTGCTTTCCTAATTGGTGTTAACACTTTAGCTATATGACAACCACATACTCATATATCGGTCGAAATCTGGTCCATTTGCACTTTATTTATTATTAGCTAGTGGATTTTCCAAGGTCTGCAGCCGGACCAGAAGAACTATATAGTCTAAATTGGATGATCGCTGAAGAGCAGTATAGTCTTTTCGCTCATCAGCATCCCGAACGTCGCGCCTTCACCTCGACCACCGCGTCTACACCGTGGGGTCGCAATGAAGCGAAACAGGCGTATTCTTTTGCTAACTTTATCACTCTCGCCTGCTTATTCGGCGACCACACGGTGTTCACACGTTGACGACGGGTGGACGCCACGGCGAACCGCAGCTGTGTTGGGTCTAATAAGCGATAACCTTAAATAAAGCGCAGACTCGCTTGCTCTTCCTACCTAGTCGCGTTAGCACAGCGAGGATGCTTCTGTACGTGTTACATTCCTTAGGCCACGTAGAAAAGACGAAACCTACGGAGCCGTTACTCTCCTAAGAGATAGCAAACATTTTCATACAAATGAATGATTCTATCCATGAATATTCTATCAATAGGAGCCCATATATGCTACCCCTTTTTCTTCCATGTAGAAAAATACTAACTTAATGGGTGTCATGTTCTGTCGCCATTATTAGATCACATCACCGCTTTAAACGTAGCAAAAAATTTAGTCAACCTCAGGTCAAGCTTTATATGCCAATGGTAAACTGTTACAAAAAATTGTTGGTCATTTTTTTTCTTTTCGTTCGCAATTTTTAGAATTTATGTGTTATAATAGTAATGCTACCTTGCTTCCATTCCATGTATTATATTGTTTACAGCAATTAATTCGATACACCTAAAATTCCATCCACCATTCAATTCTATAGTTCAGTTTTCTTCGTCTCGATCTTATTTTTACTCTTCTATATTTATAAATCAAAAATTAAACAATCAATACATTTACAATTTTTTTTATTTAAGTGCAAGAAACTTAAGTACATACTTATTTGTACCAATTAAATATAAATCTCAAAATTGTAACAAGTTTGGCATTCAATGTTTTAAGTTTCCGAAAGTAATATTTTAATACAACCAACGATTCCCACCCACTGACCTCAACATACTAACATCCGTAAGGTACTAGGCAATTAAACTAAGTAGAGATCAATCTTATTTCAGGTAACAACTCGAACTCGGGCATCGGTTACAACTTTATCAATCTTACACTAAAAATTAGAAAAATATCTCACAATATATCTTTTTTAAGAATATATATTATAAATTTATGTACCAACCGGCTATATATAATATAAAAGGGCAATATCACCACTATCACCGCTATCACAACATTTTACTAAATCCCTTTCGTGACAATCGATTTAAAATTAAAAAACAAAAAGCAACCCTTAAACTCTCTCAAGAAACACAACATTTTTAAAAATCTATTTAAATCTGACATCAAATGATAACTTTAATTCGGTTATTACAGACATTTTAATACATGCATACGGCATCACCCCAATAAAAACAGTTTCTATAGATTAAACAATATCTAAATGAGCTTTAGTACAAATAGAATTTAATACACAGGGTTGTCAACGTAACAAAATAATCGGAAACATTCTCTAACCTAACATCGTGTCGATATGCCACCAAGTTACTTTCACTGAAATCACAGCCCTTAATTTAGTAAATACCATTAACCAACATAAATTTAAACTATAAATTAAACAACTAGAAACCATTAGACTCGGTAAGTACTAACAAGTTATAAGTAGTCAAACAAAAAAATCTAAGTGGCTTTTTAAAGATAACGGAAAAATCAACTATATGTACTATGTATTTGAGCTTAGCTCGTCCTTAGAATTCTTCACTAAAATAAAAACTCCAAAATGTATTCTCGTTTGAGAACAAATATCGTGTTCCTACTTTCCTGTTTATGAAAAACTTGACAATTGTTCGCAAAATGCTTATTCTTTATGACGTCAAACATATTCGAGTAACCTATACGTCAAAATATCACAAGCATATTTTTTTGTTATGTTGGTAATATAATTTTCGGAATGACTCAGGAAAGTTGGTACGCGGAATCACAACAGTGTGGCTAATTAGTTAATTCAATATCTAATTGTAGCAATTAATCGACTAGTCATCATGACAGTTGACACATGAAGTGGTAGAATTGGTCGAAGTTGACAGGCTCCAGCTCGTATTCTTTTTCTGACCTGTTGAGTAGCTCTGGATTCCTCTTGAGGAAGTTTCTGACCCAGTCCTCGCCGGCCATGCGACTGTTGACGTCGAATGGATGATTTAAGTTATTGTCTTCGGCGTACTGGAAGGCCAGCTCCCTTATATCACGCCTGGAGACACCCATGAAGTATTTCTCCATGCTTTTAATGTAGCCGACGAGGTCTTTTTCCTGGTTGTCGGTGAACACGCGTCTGTAGTGTCCCATGAGGGGCTTCGGGTCGTCTGGCAGCTGATACCGTATCTTGCTGGCGCGGCGCTGGAGGGTCGAGCGCGGGATGTGGTAGGTTCTTGCCGCTAGCTTGTAGCCCATCTTGCCAGAGACGACGGCGGCGACGGCTTTCGCCATGTCCTCCTCGCTCCAGGACTGACGGCCGCTCATTCTTTCGTATTTACGGACCATTGAGAGCTGAAAGACATAAAATGGTAAAGTGTTTTCATTCAAACTAATTATCGCATAATTAATTTGTGCGATTTTACTTAGAAGTCAATTGCGGTCCCACTCTCATGGTATAAAAGGCATAAAGTACCTGCTCGAGACTCGATATCGGATTAATTAAAGATACAACAATTTATAAATGAGTGCAATTTTTAGTTTTAATGTTTATTTACTTGTCTCTGAGGTTTATTTGAATAAAGGAGCGCGACTTGACACCGCTGATGTTCGGCGAAGGGTAACCGCGGCTACCGGTTCTGTGGACCATGTTCAATGCCGGCGCGAGGTAAAAAAAATATGTCTAGAGACGGTTTAGAGGCTATCCTCAATGTTATGCCGTAGTTGTATGCTATAAACATGCTAATAAGACACACTACGAAACAAGCGTGAGTGATTTAACGCTATGTTTCTACGTAATATACGATGCACAACCCTGACATTTGATTTCTTTTCAATACAATACGCCTCATCTTAGTAAATATATAAATTTGATTCACATTGGATGTTTAAAATGAATGAAAATAAAATCAATTGAAAATACATAATCTCTAGTCCTTCACTTTGTAACATTTATCACTCAATCTATATTTACGGAACACAACGCCTCATATTATTAGCTTTTATTACAACTGTATGTATACTGTATTTATAATTGACTTGTTTTCGATCAACTGTCAACTACCAATAAACAAGAAAACATCTTAATCAATAGCAAATAAAGTAGAGAATTGAATAGTTTGCGCGGGGACTAACCATGTCACTGAACACACCGCATAGCTCGCTCAGCTGATAGTGGGCAAAACACCAGATAAAAGTATGGCGTGTTTTTCCAGTGCGATAACTCAGGGAACACCGAAAAGGCCTCGATTTTGCGAGAGCAAGTATTCAACTGTTATATTCACTGCTATAAACGATGCATCGACAAAAAAATACACGTTTTACATAGAATCTGCAATGAATGCATTTTACACGTCACTAGTGTATCACTTTGACTCTCAGTTGAACGGGAAATACTACTCGATAGTTGTTGACCGTCCTTGAGTGACCGCTTCGTATTTTTTATCTGTAAAAAGAAATACGTGGTTGCGTCGCTCGGTCAGCTGTTTGTATTCGTTCTACAACACGTCTATCAACATATCCCCGTATCACTTTACGTGCCGACTTAATACAAAAACCGAGCGTTCACATAAGTTTAATGTCCATCGCTTGTTGCTCATGTGAGCTATACGTGCAGCGACAAACGAAGAGCAATGGATAGCGACCGTTCGCACAGCGCGAAGCTGAGAGACGTCGTAATATCGGTTCGACAACGGCGTGAGGCGAGGTTACTGTGACGCGTGACTTGCAAGGTCCCCGCTGCAATGCACGATGCGCCAAGGTTGCCTCGTTCCTTGATATTCATACAAGATATAATCCCATGCCTTAAGGCATTTTGCTTTGTAGGAATCACACAAAACAATACTATCCATAAATAATAATAAGTGATCGAAAGCGCGGGAACATCTTTGGACAAGGTGAAATCGGCAGTGTTTCTGGATACGGTGAGCAGTTAAGGGTTGTGTTACTTACAATAAGGGGTTGCCAGTGCGGCTCGTGCAGGCGCGTGGAGTCGGCAGGCGCTGGCGCGGGCAGGGTCCGTGGGACGGCTGGCGGTGGCTCGCGGGCTCCGAGGCGTTGCGTGCGGCCCGTCGGACGGCGCGCGCG
>DWLR01005115.1:0-11301 GCA_018246295.1 Papilio alexanor hazarajatica
AAACTATCTTAGGGCTAGTGGACTGTATTGCTATTTTATATCTATTTATTTCTATCTCTATGTATTTATTTATCTATACACTATATTTATTTACTTATTCTAATATCTATTTGTCACGAACGTAGCCGGCCGTCCTGTACAACTTTCGTTTCCTGCGACATTAGTTCATTTTACTATAAATATATTTTAAATATTATTTGTTGTAAACATTAATTACATTTGTTTTTATGTTCACAATTAAAAAAAAACAATTTACGAGATAATTACGTTGTTTTTGACAGCCATAAATGAATAATTGTCAGCTGCACTTGTTTTGTCTATATAACAGCTTTGTAATGCGGCCGCCTCGCCGTATGGGCTGCGTGTTTAAATTGGATTCCGAAACATTATTCAAAGAGATGTCGACATCGGCTGCCAGACACCGTCTGCCGGATTTGTTCAATGTTCTTCCTTTCATTGTGCACTCCCTTTCATTTTAGTCCGACTAACAATCACATTATAAGCTACCTTATTCAATTAATATTTGTCTAGATTTTTATTGTTCATTACGAAAGAGCGTCGATCGACTTGAATTTAAATTTTTTGTATCAAAATTATATAGGTGCACTTTCACTACTTCTACTAAGTGCATGCCATTTTGAACTGTGTGCCATTTTTGGATTGCTTTTATTTTATTAAAAACATTCCAGTAGGTTATATAGTAAGCGCAGACAAATGCTTAGTTTGGGTGTTGATTATATCATAGATAATAAATCAGTTTGATCGTTACGCCAGGAGTTGCAGCACGGGCTGTCGTTCGTTAAAATGAAGCGAATTTGATGAGCGTAACAGCTGAGTGTCAGCTGAGCGGGCGCGACGACCTCGATTGCAGCCCAGTTTAAATAACACCCGGCCGAGTGAGTTCATCGCTCAAACTGTCCATACAGCGCCGTGCTGTGTCCACGCCTCGCTGTCCCGGGCACCATGCGACCAGACAATTGGAGGGCCGCGCCGATCGCATTGTGTACGATTTACGACTTCGAGAAAGAAATCGCAGCTAAAAATCTATCTACCCCACGTATACACGTATATACGTGGGTACATACATATATATATTTTAGGGTTAGTATAAAGATTACTATCGTAAGACATAAACGCACACATTGCATCACGGAGATTGTGAGATGAGTGTAATCGTTTGTTTTGATAAGCCCAAGGTAAACATTGCGTGTCGATGCGTCGCGTTGCGATGAAAAATATAAATATAAAACTAGCGCTAACATTGGTAATGTAATCAAAGATCGACGTAAGCGAAAATCTATTAATTAAAAGGTTGGGAGTGAAGGACGCCGGCGCTCGGCGTCGCTAGCGACGCGCGGCCGCTCACCTCGCGCCGGCGGCGGCGGGTCACGCGCAACTTCAATTCCTTTCTAAAGTGCTTTCTATATCTTACACATTCGCGTTGCCTTATTGGCGAGCGTCGTCTCACCTTCATTCCTTTCCAGGCGAACCTTATCAAGTTACAATTCGCTCTATTTACGAAGGATACTTTGGCTCTTTCTACCTACCGTGCGGTCCAATTAGCCGTTGCTGCGAGCTGCATTCTGTACCGACATTCCGATTGGTGCGCGTCATCCTCGCCGCCGGCGCGTTAGCTAGGTAACTATGCGATGCGCTGACGGCATACTTCGATAGTAATGTACCTGCGTAAGCATTGCCAATAAGGAACACCAAAAGATCGAATGTCGAAATATTATTGTCTGTACGCTATATTTTCTTGACAATCCTTAGTGCAATTACTCTGATTGAAGCAATTCTGTTAGATTCTTTAATTTGAGTCGATGGCGATATAAATCACGAACCGAAAGCAGTTAGAAAGTGTTAGTGATGTAATGCTCGGGACTCGGTCGTGTTCCGACAGAACCGTCTCGATGCGATGCGCTAACGACATCTATCTTTATCCAAAGGCATCATTATATACATCGGAGACGGGATTATGTCGGAGATATCTTGTAATTCCTTTATGTAATTCTATAAAGTTTCCTTTCTCATATTTTAAATGGCATACCTGTTTCAAGTAATGATTTTTTACTGAAAAAAATAACAAAAAAAAAAGATCTTTTTTTGGTATCTAATAAGCCTTCTCATTCAATAAATGTAGTCTGTATTTCCAAATATAAATAGAAAGTTTAATAAATTAATAAATGCTTACTATCAATTTCATTACTTTCATATGAAATATTAATATAATTTATGCTTTTTGAGGAAAAACAACCACTGACGTTCAATTGATTGATGATCTGGTTACAGCCCTGATTGGATTTATTAAAAATTGGAATTATTAAAAACACGTCAATCAGTTTATACAAAAAGAATGAGAAAAATTGCAAAGCACTATTGTTACGTTGCTTTCTGAAATAATGATAGGAAAATCGATATAATTTTTTAACATTTTAAAGATGTCTAATTTTTACGAGGTGATTCACTCAAATAGTTATTAACACAAACAAATAAATAACAAATTCAAAATTACATCTTTAAGAGTGCGTCGTAAGCGCCAAGACTTGTTATGGCCCCGCAAAATTATCCATTCCTTCACCGATACACCTCTTCTAGCCGAAATTGATATAAACACGAAACATTTAACGCCGGTCTCAAAACCTATTTCCACTTCGAACTTTCAAAAATAAAACTTCCTATTGCAACCCATTTGTAGGAATGCGACGTTTTTACAATAGTTTATCAAATAATCTGGACATCTTCAATTCTAAGTATGTGGTATTTAGAAAAGAAGTCTTAACAAAATTACGTTAACTTTGGTTATTTTTATTTTTACCGTTTTCTTCTTTTAGTTTACACTTGTGTTACACACACTTGTTTACACTTGTGTTTACACATACACACGTGCGAGCGATATTATGTACTTGATAGGATATGTACTTATACACATAAATATAACACTTTATCAGATTGCTTTTTCCTAATTTGTTCTGTCATGTTGTGTACACACACTTTGGTCTATAATCTAGCTTTTAAGTATTGTGTCTATCCATAAATATGTAATGATTATAAACAGTTTTGTGTACCTTAACAAAATTAAAAAAAAAAAATAGTGAAACCTTTTATTATAATATAGCAATATTAGCTACTCACGAATCAATATTGCTCGAGAACATTGCCTAGTATCAAAATTCCGATAGATTATCTATAGCGTGATCCAAAGTAATTAAGAGTGAGCTTCGCAGTTTGATTCGTGTATGTTTAAAAAAGTCAAACACTCGAAACTTGCACGCGAACGAATGTTAAATCTGCTTTATTGGCAACATCGTAACAAATGCTCTGATAATACATCAGAGTACGTGCATGACATCTAGAAAAAGCGAAATATAGTGGCTATACAATGCGTATGCTTTTTTTTAAAGCGAACAATACGGTCAAGACGTTAACCTGATAATAATGCGATACATGTAGTAGTTCTATGCCCCTATCATTAAAAAAAATTGCTCTAGACAATTGTGTGCTTGCCGTACTCGTTAGTCACGTAATTTCACTGGCAATAACAACGCCGATATAAGGACTTGCGATATATTTTATGGCGATAAGTAAATGTAGACTTGCCGCCATTTTTATTGTTGAAGACAGATGAGCAAGCGGCTTACATTTTGTTATGCACCCGCAACAACCAATCAAGATCCACAACAATTAGAAAAATTACGTATGCGTTGACAGTATTTGTGTAAGGAAAATGTGAAAGAGCTAGGAAGGGAGAAGTACTGTTAGTCATATTTAGATTATTAGATGTTTTGTTGGATGTCCTGGATTCGATTCTCATATTTGCTAATTTTTTTGTTATGGTATTGCGGTCATTTTACTCTAAATTTAGAATATACGATTGCTATCTCTTTCTCGGGTGGAATAACACACGTTGTTACGCAGAAGAGTAATTTTATCAGCTATTAGCTCTCCAAGCCTGGCGTCGTCTTGAACGATTTAAATATTACGCGATATTAAAAAAATATATTACTCAGTTACTTCTGTATGAAATGCGTATAAAAAACATTAGTTTCAGAATTTACCTATTACTAACAAAAGTTCCCTCGGTGTAATATTAGTTGAATGTGTAGAAGAAAAAAATTTTGAATTATAGAATTATAAAGTAGTTATAATTCCGGTATGTATTCCAAATTGCATTTAGGTTATTGATGTACTCTGTAGACAAACGCACAAAATTTGCGCAAATTACTCACTTAAATAATTGTCATTGGCACTTGGTTGATGATAAGCAAATAAATGATTCACATTATTTAGTCATAGATTATTTCATAGACTTTCAAACTTATTAAATCATATAACTACGTTACTACGTCATATTTACGTAATTATAATAACCTAGCTGTTGCTCGCGGCTTCGCACGCGTTCGTTTTTTATTCCCTTCACTGAACATATTTGTAATTTGATTCCGCGAATAATAATTAAGAAAATAGATAACATGAGTCAAAAATTGGTTAATTTCAAAACAAATTTTATTGTTAATATTATTGTCAAAACGGATCATGCCATTTACGGACGATTCTGCGTCGATTGGTCATAGCTTCGTACCAATACCTTCATATATAATGTACATATATAGATTATAATAATTTAGGTTAGTTTGATATTTTGTAATCGAGTTCCACAATAAAGAGTTTTATCAATAACCAAATTACAGATTAGATTTTACGCGGGGCTTGCCCGCTATTTGCAGGCCCCAAGAGGCAATGACGTACAACTCACGTCCGTGGTATTTCTGTGTCGGGCGCTAGTCGGTTACAATGCGTCATTCACCAGGATTTGTGACTGACGCATCAACGGAACACGACGCGTCTTCAACAACATTGTTTTAAATAGAATGCTAATGATAGTTGCGTAACGTAAGTAAAGATTAATAATGTCGCTGTAATTGTCTTATGCTGCTTGGTAAAGTTGGAATGTGTTTACATTTCATTAAAAACTAAAAAAAAAAACAAAAAAAAAAGCGGCGTGAAGATTTAATATTTTTATCTATCTTTTAAATTACTTGTGTAACAAGCAAAATAGTTGGTGTAAAAGAAGTATATCCGACTGACTCCAGGGAAGAATACTAATCTGAATGACACCAGTCTTCAACATCGCTCCAGCCGTTCAGGCACAAAAGGCCACAATGGGACTGACATACATTCATACAAACAAACATACATATAAATCCGCGATAAACATTATCCTCCTGTCAGTCGGATAATAAAGAATATCAACGCGAGTATCAGCCACATCTACACAAATTTGTCAAAATAAAACAGAGTGTCCATAATGGATACAACCGCGGAACTTGAAATTAGACTCGGTGTTCACTAAAATATATATTTTAACACAAACTCCATGCTTCCAACGCCTTATTCCTTCCTTGATCAACCTCCTCTGCCCGGCCAATATGGCGGTGCCTCGAGACAAGTCAATACACTATCTTAATTATCAATTCCTTATATATAACAATACATTTTACGATAATAATTTTAATAGTAACATTTTACAATTTACTGATCAATTATATTAACAATTTTATTTATGTCAACATAAATATTAAACAAACAGCTGGACCGTGATGACACCCTCATTCTTGCCATTTTATAAAAAGCAACGTTAGCGCCCCGAACAATATAATCATTATTTAATATAAACCTAAAACGCTTGTAATTAATTGACTAATTCAATAATATGTCAATAAAATAATAGGCTAACAATAATAACAGACATCAAATAAAACAGACATTGTTAAATACTCCTCCTTCTGGACTTTTAGTCCAACGCAGACGCCTTATTTCTTTGTTTTTATTTGAAAGGTGAATGCAAGGACAAAATCAGAATAGTTATAAATGAAGCGGCGAAAAAGAAAACAAAATGAAGCATTAATTTAAAATAAAACCAAGATCACTCTATTATCGCTCTCTATCTATTTTCGCTCTCTATCTATTTTCGCTCGCCATTATATTTAGGTGGCCACTAGATCAATTCTAGCAAAGTTCAAGGATCATTCATTTTGTGTGATATTTACACACTTCTGTAACCTTCGAAAGTCAAACATAAACTGGTTTTATTTCTTTGAGAAAAAGACTTGTCTCCTAGTTGTTCATTGGTTCTCAAACATTTTCGCCGCGGCCGGCACTCGGAACAAAATACGGTGGCATATCAGTGTAAAATGTTTTGCGGCACATTTAGCCTTAAAACGGTTTGAAGAAAAACAGTGCAAATTTAATACTAAGTTGCCTTTAATGCGAGAAATAAAACTGTTTGGATGAATTTTTCATTATTTACTTTATGTTTATGGGACGCTTAGTTAATTTAATGGTATACTTGGCGTAAGCGGCACCCAGCTTGGGAACCTAGGTTATAGTTAAATTATTACACGTTTTTAAGATTAAGGAAATCCAACATCATTTCTGGAAAAATCCGGGATTCTCCACACTTTTTTTCGTACAACTAAACCATTCGGCAATCATGACATTGTGTGTAATTAATCGCATATTAACAACGACAAGCTGTTTAGATTTAAATAATGAGTCAGTTACAATTAAACTATACGGCCGCATACTAAGCGATGCATCAAAGGATGACATGTCTAATTAGTGTATTTATGTCGACGGAGAGTGAGCGTAATTATCCATTTTCACATAGTCGATGTGCAGAGGTATACTCAAATGTGTAGTACATAATAATTAGCGTTAGTATTGCTTTCGACACTAATTTCGTTGTGTACACGCAATATTTCCAAGTAAGAATAAAAAAGCAAAGTTAGTTTGCTTTTTATTATTATTGTATTATAATTATTATGTTTTCTCTGAATACAAAGTGATTAAACGCAGACTTAAAAAGCGAATTTCTTCATTGACGTGTTAAAGACGTACGTTTCGTAGATTAATAGGTAAGATAAATATCCATTTTTATGTTTATCCTGCCCTCTGTCCCATAACGCAATAGCTTGTTGCAGATGTGTATGGGCAGCGGTCATTTAACATCAGGTGACCCGCTTCCTCGTTTGACATTTTCTTCCGTAAAAAGAACGTACAAATTTACCAAAGTAAATACTTACGTAATTCTACGTTTTAATGTTGCTGTTCAAAAATTTAATAATGTTTTCTGCTACTTTTTATAACTGTCAAAATGTAAAAAAAAAAAACTTAACTGAGTGAATTGAATGAGTTCCAGTACAGCCACAAACCAGGTACTCTATCGGTTTGCGGCAACTGTGCAAGCCGCAGCGCGTGCGCAGGACTGTGCTGTGCCCGCGCCGACGTCGCGACACTATCACAACACATGATTCACCATCTATTTGTGCCGCTACCGCCAACCACAGACGATGATGCCTAACCACAGACGATGATGCCTAACCACAGACGATGATGCCTAACCACAGACGATGATGCCTAACCACAGACAATGATGCCTTCATGTCGTAGTGTATTCATTTGTAAGGTTTTTTTTTAAAGCTAATGTCAATGACAGTTACCACACCTTGAAATCCGAAACGTTAAATTCTGAGTGTTATTGTTTTACAAAATGTGATGTTAATTGCAAAAAGGCGCCATAGGTTAATTTACATAGAAGGCGATATGCTCTCGCTGCCCACGCCAGGCGGGATCGATACTTCTGAATGGGCGATATCTTTATTCTTATAGCAGCGTCATAAATTATAAAGTCAGTGTTCATTGAGCAGTCAGTCAAGCGGTCGCGTGAATGAGCTCCATTAAGGGCTGCTAATTGACCGTCCAGTGCACAATTAAGTGGGGATACCGAATTGCATTGTAAACCAAACGTGATCCACGTATACTAAACATAACCCGTTTACAACTGAGAATTGGAAACTAAGCGGTAGATAGAATTGAAACGTTGAAACATATCTATGAGAAGTAAAAGTATAAAACCTTAGTAGTTCAATGATTATTAGATCATCTAATTTCTTTATTCAGACGAACATTTAAAAAATTATGCATGCAAGAATCGCATAATCGGGCGGATCAACAAGCTGTTCGCTAATATACTCAGCATAAAATTAAACCCCTCAAAGTAGGAGTAAAAAAATAATATATTAAATGTTAAAATGTACAGATAAATAAAATAGTTTTCGTAAAGAATACTACCGCATAATAAGTAAAGATCAGCAGGGTTCATCTATTGCTCTCTTTATTTACTCCTACATCTCTCCTACAATGAGGCTGGCACGGATCCGTAATATTTGTGATATGCTTACACTTGTTTTTTTTTTACCAAAAACTCATCAAACTGTTGCACGAACAAGATACATGTTCAAAGTATAAATCATATAGGTGTGCTATATTTCGTCACGCTCAGCCAATCTGGTGCCGAGGAGAAACCTGTAGCTTCTTTGTCCAGTTAACAATGGTGCAAAATGGTGGTCGGTGCACGGGGCGCGGGGCGGCGGCGTAGGTGGCGCTATCGGCCGGAAGAGGCGCCGTATCCTGCACGCGATAAGCGCGCTCATCTGCGCAGCGACGATACGTTGAAACCATTCCCACCGAGACAAACTTTACTTATCATCGATTTAAAACTTATTTCTATCTTCTATTAGGTATAATAACAATCGTACGTTACATCTATGTACGGATTTCAAAACTCCGTTGAACGTAACACTTTTAAGTAGGCAGACATAATGCTAATGACATTTTTTGCACCGGCGACTGTGCGGTTGCGTGTGCGCATTCCGCGCTACGCTTCGTAAATGTATGCGCATAGTTCGTGCTCCATTTACGTTATCAAGGCGGTAAAATAAAATCACGCTCATTATTTGCGGTATGAAATGCATGCAAATAGATTCGCTTAATATATATATTTTGTTATGGTAAAACGTTGGTAAAAGATAAATCGTAGTCGTAGTCGTAAAGTCGTAGACGACATCTAGATTAAATATTAATGCATTCGGTTTGGCTGGAAACTTGTTTTTTTTTCATTGTATATATCCTAACGGAGTTTCGCGGATTTTGTTCTATGGCATTTCAACAATACATTGTTTTCTTCGAATAATGCAACGAATATCGAAACAACATGCGTCTGCGGAACGCTCGCCGCGCCACCGCGACCAATCCGCCACGCGACGCGCGCACAAGTACTGAGCGCATGGGCTTCGTGAGGATTCATGGAATACCTACCGGAAATCGATAGCCTAGGAGAAAATTATAATTATATTCACACACAATCCTACTGATAACTTCAATGCAGCTACGTCGGTAAGTAATGATTATACGTCTCGTGCAGTCGTTTAAATGGTCTACTACACGCAAAAGTACTTTTTAATATCGGTTACACTTTTGTAGATTTTAGCTGCTCTTCAGATTTTTTTATTAATACAGTGCAATATCTAATTATCAATACACATCTTAAAAATAATTATATGCAACGTGTTTTTAATTACATCCTTTACACTTTAGCGCCCTCCAAACCACGAATAGTGCGCTGATTCTGACCTGGCCACTTGTGGAGGAATATTAGATATCTAATAATCATTATAAATAAATAAAACTCAATCTCTAATAATATAATAAGAACTAACCTTTATACGTATTTAAACAATTGATAATATGTCATCTTGCAAGTAAGATATCATTATGATTGACTGACTGTTTGTTTTTGATATGTCAATGTTGAATTTATGTTTTATTTAGTTAATTAATCTCGTTATCTCTCAAGGAATTTTCTATATGTTTTCTCTTTTATAGATAATTTGGGGCAGGTTTTTCTTGACAATGGAAAATAAACCTAAAAAATTAAATTTAAGTCCAGTTAAACAGAATTAATTAACATCAACTTAATGACTGTGTACTTATCACATAAAAGAATGTTAGGATTTATATTTTAATCACCATGTTATATTCGAATAATTCTGGAGTAACTAACAAATGGATAATAGAATGAGTGTAGGGTTAGCGTGTTGCTGTTAATTGTTATTCAGTTTAGCTGCTGAAACGTGACCGTCTCGTCTTCGCCGTAAGATCGCTTCGGAGGTCGTTGCTCGACCCCTGCATGCCACCGATAGACTTGTTTATTTCGATATTTACCAACACTTATATTTTTATGTTATTCGGCGCGTGACTGGCGATACAATATCTACGAAAAAGAGATTATTCGTTAGGGTTGTGCTTATATCTTACATTTTTATAGTCGAAGGCGACAATCGAACGGGCATTCGACAACATTTATCGCGATTTTCGAGCTTGTTTTTTTGTAGTAAACTAATATTGTATTTAAAAAAAACAGTAAGCGCGACTACACCTGTACTGTATGACAATCCGGGGAAAAATATGAATCGAACTGCACCTGCTCTTTAAAATCGGTCAGAAGTTTAGGCGGACAATGGAATGCACATACACACCTACCCGCGTACATACATACATACCCGCGAAAAACTTTACCCTTCTGTCAGTCGGGCAAAAAAGAGGACTGGATAAATAGCTAGCTAAATAAGACAAAGTAGCGATGGGAAGGGAATTTCACTTACGTTACGGCAACGCAATCTTCCACGTGTCTTGAAACAAAAAGTGATTTAGATATTTGTATTAGTCCTTATATATTCTTTACTTTCGTATTTTATACGTAACTCGTTCGCATACCTACAACTGTCTATAGCTACTGAACTGAAAGTTGAAATTAAAACAATCGTAGGTATTGAAATTCTTTTTATAGCAAAATTTTTAACGAGTTTTACATTTATATGGTTTCTAGATATTAAATGTTGTAGGAAATGTTTTCGAAGACTTATCGAAAGTTTAAGACTCTTTTCAACATTTAAAAATTTTTATACTTGCCTTATTAGATATCGTATTATGGCTGTTGCAAGGTAGGGCTATGAGTATGGAAGCACGGCATGGACTATCTTATCATTGCCCTACTGACTCTGTAACGCAAACTGTTCGTACATCGCTCATTCACAGATCGCGCAATATCAATACATTATCGAGCCTATTATTAGATGTTCCGTTATAAAATGATTCAGCGTCGAACTGCGCATTTCGTGATTGACACATTTACAATTCACACTTTTTGTTTCCATTTACATTGGCATATTATCCTATTAGATAAAACTAAGGCATAAAAAGTGTTCAGGGAAACCATGAATGTACCAGCTCAGTCGGGGAAGTACCAACCACCTCAGCCTATGATCGTCCACTGCTGGACATAGGCATTGCTCATTGATAACATCATTGGGGGGAAAATGTGCCGTAATCGCCACGCTTGGCAGGCGGGTTGGCGATCGCAGTATGTTCCACCGTACTGAGAAAAGGACGCTGCTGCCCGTC
>DWLR01005116.1:0-11300 GCA_018246295.1 Papilio alexanor hazarajatica
TATTTATATGATTGTATTTAATTGTTTAATTATTATTAAATAATTTATTTTTAATTATTTAATAACGTTAGTTACAACGCACACACACACACACATACGCAAGCACACGCGTATGTTATATACAATTAAAAAAAATTAAATCGCGGCAACTCGCTAAAGCAAAAATACAAAAAAGAAAATTCTTTATCCATTGTAAATAATAAATCAGAACAATCACTTAAATATAAAAAAGAACGATGTTTTATACACATATATATAAAACATCCTTCATATATAAAGTTATTACTATTTACCCAGCCCCTACTACTATTTCGAGTGGCAATAATCAATATAAATATAATAATATGATCCATTGAAATTTTCGTTTACTGAAATTGATTTTTACGACGGTGTACTGTCGCTACCACTTGAAAACAATGGCGCAGATGTTAATGGGGATTTCGATGACAGCTTGATGGATGAGCTTCGTATCATAATATGAGGTTAAATATAACGCGCATGTGGCCTTATTTTACAATATGATCGCATGAAATCCAATAAAACTGCATCGATCCTCTTGTAAAATATTCGCCGTAGGCAGTATTTAAATAACATTTTAATGAGTTTATCGGCAGACCCATAGTTCTAACAAAGGTCCGTTCTAACTGCGTTAAATACGCGCCGGGTTCCACAAAGCCTAATCAACAATTTATATGAGGAACATCCGATTTCATTGAACTACAAGACTTCAACTACGCATATATCTATATTTCTTAATATCAACAAAGAGAAAAAAAAAATGTCATTGTTTGTTCTTCATAAACTACTAAAACGATTTTAAAAGTTATTTCACTAACAGAAAGCTTTCCAGCGAGTAACTCATATTTTATTTTTATTTATCTCTCTACCCGGGCAAAGTTGACACCATAAAATCAAAAACTTAATTCTACCATTATTTATAAGACTACTGGCGTCAACCATTACAAATAATATATACTGTTTTTACTAAAGCATGTCAGTGATTCGAACTAAAAAGATTCTATCTATATGAAAATCACCTAACATATCTATTATATAAAACAGTATTAGCAGTGACACGTGAAGTACAAAAGAAGAGTAAGCTTAGTGTGCTAAAATTAAGAAATTAAAAAAAAAGATTAGTGAAATTTTTAAAACTTTATGAAATGCACGTGTGTTTATGGGTGCCTAATACTTTTGGCCAAGACAGTATGTATGTATATTGCGTTTTCACTAGAATTTGACTTCATAAGGTATTAAAAAAAAACATTTATTTGTATTCATAGAATAATAAATAAAAAGAAGTATAACTTCTACATCGTGTACAAGCACCCCATTTTTATTTTTAAATCCTGACAGCACAATATAGAGACTGAAAGACGATATCTCAATAAACTCGCCCTATTTATCTCGTAAAAGAAAAGTAAAAACAAGTCGATTCAATGTGTAAAGACAAGAGAAACGTCAGTAAAGATTTCACAGACGTTTTACCTCGAACATTTAAACGATTTAAGTGATTCAACGATTGACTTTAAAGTTTGTAAGACTTCATGTCAGGATAATAACGGATTTATAATACGCGGTGTAATTGTTTAAATAAAGAATGGTTTCGTAATGCGCTTTATGAAATTGAATATTACATTTTGCGAAATTGAAAAAGTCACGAGCATTTAATCCGGTTAAGGTATTTTAGAATGTAATAAAAATGGATTAATAATTTAATTAACAGGCTGTAAGTACAAAATTTTTGACAAATACTAATGACTTTCTAAGGCTATGAACCATTCATACTTATTTCGATTCGTTAAGCTACTAAACCTTATTAACAAGTCATAGAATATTATCTCGTTGAATAACTTTGAAAAGTAATCACCTTTAATGAACAAAGTTATCAGCTATAATATTAAAGGAACAAAAGACTTTGATACTTCAAGTACGAAGTATGAGAACGACGTGAATCACATCGCATTCGGGGTTATCGGTCGGCCACCACTCGGGTATATACCGGACAAAAGAAACGTTCACAAAAGGTGAGTCAGAACACAAGACGTGTCGATAGATAATAAAGCTAGCTCTCACCCGCTAATTGACTGTGATTCGTATTATATTTTTCATATTGCCTTATAAAAAGGTGGTATACGATCGTACGTATGAACGTATCCAAGAAATATATTTTAGGTATTGTCAACACGACCTTTGATAAATCGGATTTAGTGGGAAAATAGCCAAGTGAATGTACCACAACATGCAAATCATATATCCCAAAATAGATAGATTAGAAGTGAAGGACCTTACATGCGATCGCTGTACTCCTTTAGAGTAACGAATTCTCATGTGCGGTGATCATGTCTTATCGTTAACGGATTGAGGTCTTCGTTTAGCATGTCTTTGATTGTTAAAGAACTACTTTAATGCTAACAGTGTGTTTAAAGGTTGCTGCAACCGTTTTAAATATTCATATTATATAAGATTATTGCTGATTTAAATAGTTTTTGAGTCATCTATGTCCTGCAGATAGACAGCATATGGATCTATAGAATCCATAGGATATGCTTATATTATTTATTTAGCATTCGCTGTTTAGAATTCTTACATTCAGATGCAGTCACCGAAAATTTGTCGAATAAACAGTACATAATATTATTTGTATGCGACTTAAGTTGTGAAGCATGAATAAAGTTAATTAAGCCATTATTTAAACACGCATATTTATATTCACGTACATTATACGTGTTACAAGCCATGTTTCAGTAAACAGTTGAAAGCTACCATATAAACATGGAACACTGTACCTACTCTAAAATATTAGGCTCTAGGGAGACATACTATAAAAATAGACCATAGATTTACACACAATAAACACTAGCGCCACGGCGGGATAGCAAGGAAACTAACTTGAACGGGAATATTCAAACCAGAGAGTATCACCATAAAATCATAATTAATGCATGCATGAAGTAGATTTTCGCGTCGCATTGCCGCGTTTGTCATTCGCCTAGAACAACGGGTAACAGCAGGGCAAGCGTAACAAACCCGCTGCCAACATTTCCATTCAGCACGTCCCGCCATATTGAATTTGATTAAACCAGTAATAACGGAAGCAATATCAAACGCGAAGTCGATCGCCAACGGGCCCGAGCCGGGCGCCACGGGAATCAATACTCCACAGGAAGTTAAACATCGCAAGTATGTTATGCTAATAAATGTTATTCATTCATTAGATTTCTTTTATATAATGCCTTAAAAGTTTACTTTACTCTTCCTTTAACTTACGTTGAAGAAATTGTCTTCGAACTTAAATATAATAGAAGATAAAGCCACTCCCTCCCAAAGCTGAAAAGCGATGTTGTCATTGAAGTCATTAAAAATTAAATTTAAGCAAATATGCTGAATTTAAATAATATTAAATCTCAAAAGTGACAGCTTTCGAGCATACCGTCGTCAAATAGTCAATTAATAGCTAAATGGAAAAATAACAAATTTACGCCATTATAATATTCATAAAATTGTGATTCGACCCTAATAAATAATTCGGGCACATTCGCGCTTTCGGACGCACTTCGCCGCCGCTCCTGTAATGATATTTTGATATCGCGATCCCGTATTCCTCTACGTGATATTACGTTCAAATTGAATTTCCGGCCCAATCAGTACGTACGCTTTGCACCCAACGGCTGCAGACCGTCTGCAGGAGGGGTGATTTGCAATCATAGTGAAGGAAATAAGAAAAAAAAATAACACATTCCAAAATAAAAATCACGAAATGTACTAAAGCAAGCAAGACTTTTAAGACGGTTCCACGGTTGAGACGGTTACAGTTTTCCTATCTCCCTCTTTTTTCTACTTAATGTTCAGAAACTCACCAAGTTAATTAAACTTTGTTATGGACTCGTTACCTTCTTTGTCAACAATAATAAAATAGAAATCAGTAATTTGAAAGTAAAGCTATCTTTGCCTTTAATTACTGTAAAAACTCCATAATTCTTCATTACTTCATTTCATTCATTAATGTAAAATACATTATCATGAACACTTTCTCAGTAAACAAACCGACCGCAATAAATTTTCCGTCCTCCATTTCGTCTTATATGTGACACTATGTATCTCGCACTTTAAAATTACATTTAAAATTCAAAACTAATTTGAATTTCGAACAGCAGTAAGCAGCTGTGATTGGCGGGTGCGAGCGTAGACTATAAAAGGCCGTCGTAATGCATGTTTCATTATCAGTATTGTGTCGAAGCGTCGCCTGCTAGACGTCTAGGCGGTGGCTTATTAATGCCAGGGGTGTGATCCAAATCATAACTATTCGATGTTATATCGATATGCCAACAATCGATTATTAAAGCAACTGTAAAATCGATATTTCTTTTGAAAACTGTAATATCGCTTACATTATTACATACTTATATTTAATGTGTGAGAAAAGACTACCCGTTTTTTTTTGTATAAATATCACGAAGTTTCTGAAATGTAAACAGAAAATTTTAGAGTACTACATAATATTAAGAAAAATTCCGGATTTGTAAAAGATAATTTTCCTTGCGTCATATCACCCCCAAACTTCGTCAATATCATCATTGGTAAAACGATAGAATATCTATTTTAACACAATGAAATGAGTCCCACGGCACCAAGTGCACCTTCGATGTCGTCCTTATACAGTTTGAGAAAAAACTTACGTCGTGAAATAATCTAACGTGATCCACCTCAGTCTATGATCGTCCACTGTTGGATATAGGCCTCCCCCATTGATTACATCATTGGGGGGAAACCGTGCCATAATCGCCACGCTTGGCAGGCGGGTTGACGATCGCCTATGTTCTACCGTACTAAGAAAAGGACGCTGCTGCCCGTCCTCCGGTGGTCTTTACACCCAGACACAAGACATACACATGTTCATGCACACATATATTTGTCCTGGATGGGAATCGAACCCACGACCTGCGGCGTGAAAGGCGCCAACTGGTGGTCACGTGATCGACAAACGTAAAATCGCTTCGCTCGCTGTAGAAACAACGGCGCACGCGTGAACTTGAGAAGTTATTGTGAATATATGTAGTTTATAATAAATTTATTATTTAAATAACAAATATACTACTAATTAACAACATTGTATGTTGGCCAAAAAAAAAAAATACTTTTAATACATAAAATTTGATAGTCGGTCTTCATGATATAATTAATTCAGACTATGTTTTAACATGGCGATTAAAATTTCTCAGTTATTCCAAATAGAAGGGTGGGCCGTAAACAAAGGAGGCCGGGATCTTCATGGGAATTCTTCAGGGACATTGTTAGTGGCCAAAAAACGTCACACAAATATGATTATGTTTTTAAAGTATGTCGTCCGGTGATCTTGCTAAGCGAAGAATATTGTCAAGTTATTGACATTTAAATAAAACTGTTGGATTTATTCCAATTACCATGTTTTAAAACCATTTACCATCATTCCACATACCATGGAAATACACGTTCTTATCAATTTAACGTTCTAATGTCGCGTTCGATGTGACTTTCGAGCTGCCGTCTGATTTTATTTAATAACTAGCTGTGGAATTTTTTTCGTGACATTAATTCTTCAAAAGTCAAATAATAATTCTTATGTCAAACCTACTCTGGATTCGTTAGTTTCCTTGTTCAGTTCTAACTGCGCTACTCTAGTAGCGCTCAGAAATTTCACGTTCATCTTTATGCCTTGTTTATTACACAACTGTATAAATTATTTGTGCAACAAAACCAAAGCAAAGGGCAGTAAAAAGCGGATCAAATTGTCAACGGCCCAGTTATTTCCGGTCGGTTTGATCTGCCGGCCTTGGTAAGTGATATTTTTTAGTAAAAACCATTGTTGTTGTGAAATTGTTTAATCATTTGAATTGTTGATATCGACCATTTATAATTGTAGTTTATGAAGTTTAAACTACATTTTGTCTATGAATTTGTGTTCAATACTATAATCAATAAGAGAAGAAACATATTTATGGAATATTTATAGAATAAACCCAAATCTCATTCGATCATATAAATTTATATCGCCTTTCAATAGCAACGCTTTCAACAGTGGAGTGTGGGTTTTAAAATCAATAATACGTCATTTCGTCCGCTTCGTATAGAAAGATATTTGGAGCCGCTACACTGGAGTTCGGAATTAATTAATAACATTATATTGAAATTTGTGTTTTTCTTTCAAAGGGCGCTCTTCGATGACTTTTTACATGTCGTATATTAAAATTATATTTTGGTTTGGTTAAAGATTGTCTGCCTATTTGTGTTATCGTTTGTCGTCATCTCTATTCCAATGTTTGTTAATGTGGCCGGAGGGAGGAAAAAAATATTTTGTTCGGGCTCTGTTGGCGTAACGTCAGTATTATACTGCGGTACTTAAATATACGTTCGAACAAGACTCATTTGTCTCGCCTCTGCGCATCTTTTTAACAAGCTTTGCTTTATATCCCTACCATATTTTGTCAACGCTTTTATCATTTCGATATTTATACTAGCGGCACGGCTTTAATTATTATCAATAGCCAGGAAAACCTATTCTATTTTTAAAACAGGAAGTTGTTACGGGTGTGCGTATTACATGAAATTTAATTAAGTCCGTTTGAGTAGTTTCATAGTTCCTCGCGAACTAACATCGCAACACAGAAATTTTATATATTAAAATAATACATAGAAAAAAATTGTTTTTAATCCAGACTACAATAATATTATAAAAATGAGCGCAGAATTACATACATACATTTTTAATACGTAATAATAATGAGAAAAATTGGGTTGTAATGGATAAACTCTAAATTTGATACTAATTTATTAATTCTTCCACTATTAGAAAGCTATTTTATCCCAAAGTACATTACTTATATTTGTATTATTGAGCTATTTCCTTCAACACTGGGCTCCAAAATAAGTGGTGTAAGTAGCAATTCCTATTTTTTTATAATGAATAAACTAGTTCTTGATCACGATACCACCTGATGTTAAGTGGTGACATGGTCGAAAAATGGTTAGTTCCCGAAATTAGTTTTCACCGAATTTACAAATTCCCTAATATGAAATGATAAGTCATAAAAAGGAACCAACTAAACTCCTAGAAAATTTGTGAATTTTGAACACAAGTTAAGAGGCGACAACACAAGCGCCATTATAATCAGTAACTTATTAGCTACGGAGCCTCCTTCTGTCGTCGATTACACAATAATAAATAATAGAGTTTTGGTTATAAGGTTGTAAACTCTACGCCCACACGGTCATTTATTTGAACGTCGGAATCGATTAAGACCAGTATCTAAACGTATTTTTATTAATCGGTTTCAAAGATCAACATTTAAGAATACAATTTTGTAAAGATTACACGTATGACTAGATTCAAATCGGTTATAATGTAAATAATAAATAAGCAGCATCTCGCATGACAAAACGACTATGGCTGAGTTCTTTGACAGACAGATTTTGGTGATTTTAAACATTTAGCCAGTTCTTTGTAACCCTTCAAATTTACGTACGATACTATGACATAATGAATTAGTAATGGTTATAAGTGGTCAATGATATATCTATAATCTAATGATAATAGTAATTAGCATTGTAAATAATCTATTTTTTTAATATCAAACAACAGTTGGCTGGTTGAAGAAATTCAGCGAGCAATTATCCTCTAAAGAAAATGAAAGCCGTAGCTTCATTACCAACCATCCGTTACAACAGGAAAAAAAGTTAAAAACGTCGTATTTAAGTCTTTGTGAGGGGTCGCTACTGTACAATCAACGTTTCTTTCCGTACACCACAACAGCTATCCCCTAATTTCACCGGGCTCCCCATAACAATGTCGTCTAACACTGAAATGTCATGGGATGTGGAATCAAAATCCTTGCCGGCCATAATTAGAGCGTCTGGTTGGGGATAGCGGTTAGGTTGATCGCACACGTAGCAGTAATAAAGTTTAATTTTTTACTATCGATTTCCGGCTTCGCAGGGGAACACAGTATATACGAGTTTTTGGTCGTATGTACTATATGCCTATAACGCAGTTTTCTTCAACAATCAACATAATTCAGTCAATTTACACATATCCTTAATGAACCACGAATCAATCCATATATGGATGAAAATCGTTTAAAAAAATCAGTAGTTTAAATTTATCGCACTCAAAGAGATAAAGTATATTTAAGTATATTTTTAAATATTTTAATAAGTGTTGTCTTTTTATTTTTATGTGTGTTTGTCTGTGTTACTTTTTTATGTTTTTTTTATGTCGTTAAAGCCTTATGAGGTATTAAATTACAACTTATTACGTCCAATGTATGTGCAAATGTTGCCATCTCAGTTTACCCAGAATGGGTTTAAACGTACAAAAGTTTCTTTATTTATCTTAGTAAAGCGGGGTACAAAATAATCTATGCGAAAGGCGAAATAAATTTACGTTTATTATAGTCTTAATTATTTTCATAATTAATAGGAAAGCAAGTACAGACCTTAGGTTATGTAGTTAAATGGAGATTCAATTTACGGTTGGTATACGATGACATTTCTTGACATTATTTATAGTTTTTCTCAAAGTCGATCTAAAACCAGCTTGGTACATGCTGGCACAAACTTGACCCCCGGGGCATGATTACTTCGCCCCCGTTCGTTTACTTTATCGATGATCGATAAATTCGCGGCAATTGATTATACGGTTTCGAATTGAATTAATCGATAGAAGTAGATAGTAGTGATGGGATTTTATGAAATATTATCTATTATTGATTATATGTATGTATTAAATAATTTAAAATGCAAATTCACAAGTTTTATTGCCGCAGGCGGTTCGATTACCATAATCAAACAATGAATTATTGTTTAAAGATATTTATACATACTAAATTAAGGCTTCTTGCGTAAATCTTGTTGAGTTATGACACCGTATTATAAATTCATGACAGCATAATATATATTTTTGCGTGTTTAATTTCAAGTCGGAGACAAATATATTTTACAATACTTTTAAAGTAAAAACTCTTACGGAATGTTAGGTAAGGAACGGAATGCTGGTTAAAAAAAATTTTAATAGTATACAATTCAATTCTAATGAATTAGGAGCGAGGCGAGGAGGGCGATCAATTGCAAAAATAATTATTAAAATCCAATTTTAGCTCCCGACGTTACCACGTTAAAACAAACACTCTTCGCCCTAATTATAGTATATTATTATTAGACTTTAATAAAGCTGTACCAAAACTAATATATATGAAATACAGTCATAACTATCGCAGAGACTTGGGGCAGTCTGTGGTGCCCCTAACTCGGCCGCAAAGCGGGCGGCCATGTAATTGGGCACACAGAGGGTCATTTGCATTCACCGAAGGACTGTTTCGGGCGCCCTTATTGATTGGTAAGCTGTTTCATTAATGTACTGCCTCTATTCTGAGTCTTGTTGTGTATTTCGATAGGAGTAGATAAATTAAAATACATTGTTTTTATCAATCTAGGAAAAGTGCTTGATCATCAAACAACCAAATTCATAATAGTCGCTAATGAAGGTTTGTTGCTGATAATGTAAAATCCAGCTTTTTTTAACACTTGGCTTAATTCAAAATCACTATTTTAGTCCTGGTAGCATTATTAAAAAAAACAACTTTTATTTTTGTTTTCGTAACATTTTCCACATCGCGGCGTCTGAATCTCACCACGAAGCGCTGTTTTGCTCACCTATCTTTTGTTTTCGGTAGCTTTTTTTAAATTTTAATATCGCAAAAAACTATTTTATATATTTAAAAATATAAAAAAACAAAAGGTAGGGAGGAAATGCACAGCTTTTTGATAAGTACAATTGCGAGCACAATTAATAGAAGCTCAGTGTTCCACAAAACAATTGAAAAAAAAAAAAACCTTAATAAAGCGTAGTTCAGAATCATTTAGGCAGAAAAAGCACATAATGCGACGATAATAAAGTTGTATTTCGATTGACATGCAATTTGTTCACGAGACGAGCAAACTATTTCCAAAACCGCAAGAACAAAAAGTTATTGTGAAGCATTCGACAATATTCTAGGAAGGTGGTGTGTAAAAGCATCACATTTCTTTAAGTGTAATTTTGTTTCGTTGTACATTTACAAAGGTAATTATAACGTTGACAATAACAGTTTTATTGCTGTCAGCACTAAAATGCTTAAAGGTCTTGATATATTGCCGTTGACGACGTTCCATTGTTTTTTTTCTTTTTACACTATGAACGGATAGGCGAGTGGTTAAAGAATTTGTATAGGATAAGCGTGACAAATTGATAGACAAACATATGCCGTATTGACTTATTATTAGTGTAAGGTAGTGATTTATTTAAGATATTATCGTTTGCATTCTTTAGTTTTAAAACATGTTTTATGATCATGTAGTTCTGACCATAGACAAGAAAAGTATTCATTCAAAAAAAAATGAAAAATTTTAAGGTGATGCAATTTGAGTGGCTGCGAGTGATTTTATTTTTATACGTATATTTTCTTTATAAATAATTAAATTTTACTGTCTAAATAGTTCAATGGAGAATAATGGTTTAGTTTATAGTGCGCCTTATTAATAGGACTTATATGTCAGAATTCCTATAGCTTCTAGATGTCCACTCCAAAGCTTGTGAAAACTGAATTAGATTTCTGCATTTCTCTTATCTTGTATTTTTTTTTAAAGAAGTTAAAGACTACTAATCTAGATTAGAAGATGCCGCTCCAATTTCTCCTAGAAGCGCGCATTGTAAAAAAAAATTAAGATGGTACTCTTAGTCGTTTCATCAATAAGTCTGAGATACACAAACATTTTATCACGAATTAGCAAAGAAATCTTGGTTCTATAGCAAAAAATACAACTAAAACACTGTCGTAAACATGTGAAATAACGAGCGACTGCAGAATAATCACCAAAAACATTAATCGAATTCGGCAGAGTATTGTAAAAGCTTGAGTGCTTAACGAAAACATCTAGGCGAGGAGCGAACGAAGCCGGCGGTAGATAATGCGCACTACCTACTACTATTGCGGTGTGCATACGAAAATATCTCATAAACAACTCTCTCGACTGAACTTAGTAGGGGCCCCCGTGTTGAATATACGAACCCTTTACGGCTACAATTTTAAGATTCGTATGTTTGGGGGGGGGGGGCATGTTTTATATTATTTTATTACATCATTCTTGTATATGTATCCATTAGTAGAGAAGTGCTACTTCGTTTGCGTGAATAAAAAAAAGTTTCGAATACCCATTTGATGTCTGTGATATTATGTTACGGAGATACTACTCTAATAACACACATATATATATATATATATATATAT